>CALYLX010000070.1:0-181717 GCA_944990035.1 Clitopilus passeckerianus
AGGAATTGGTCGCGCTATTGCTGAACGCCTGGCTGCAGATGGATTGGATGTGGCCATCAACGATCTCAAGGCCGGCCCACAATTGGATTCTCTGAAATCTGCGATTGAAGCAAAGGGAAGAAGGTGTCTGATCGTACCTGCGGATGTGTCCAAGGAAGAGGATGTCAAAGGGATGATCGAGAAAGTGGTGGCCGAGTTAGGAGGGTTGGATGTTGTATGTTCTGCTTCATCCGTCTCTGAGTCAGGATGTTGAAATCTGCTGTTAGTTCATTGCCAATGCTGGCATCTGCTTGCCTCCGGTGTCGATTGTAGATGGTACATGGAGCCATTCTGTGTGATATTGCATAGGTCTGACGGAAATTATACAGCCTCTCTGGAAGTCTGGGACAAACACTTTAACGTGAATGCACGAGGGACGTTCCTCTGCTATAAGTATGCTGCAAAACATATGATCGCTCAAGGAGGTGGCGGAAGAATCGTTGGTGCATCTTCTATTGTTGCAAAGCATGGTATCTGTTACTTTCCTTTGCTATAACCTTCTATTGATGTTTTCGTGAGTAGCCTGGCCAGGAACGTCTGCGTATTCAGCTACGAAAGCTGTTATACGCAACCTGACAATGGCAGCAGGTGCGTGTAATACGCCTTACCTCAAAATCCATCTTACAGTCGGTCAGCCCAGGAGCTTGGACCCAACGGGATCACGGTCAACTCATATGCGCCTGGCGTTATTGACACGCCCATGGGTAAGCCGGAGGATATCTTAACCATGAAGTAAGACTGATGAACCGTGCTATCAAGCTTCGGAGACATTTGATGCAGTAGTAGCGGGCGCATCTGCAAGTGGTGCGATGAGTAAGACCGTAAGCTTTACTCATCCACTTTTGCGTCTTGTATATGAATTCTTATCATCTAGGTTGATGCTGCTGAACGCAAAGAAGCTATCAAGCAGAACATTCTGAAGGAACAATCAAATGGTTGTGCTGTCAAGCGTATGGGCATTCCTGAAGACATTGCGAATCTGGTGTCGATGCTCGTCAAGCCTGAGTCAAGTTTTATCACTGGTATGGTGCTGTCTGTATTTCAATAATCCTAGTGTTTCTGATGCAAGACCTTTCTTGTGCAGGGCAAACTATCAACTGCGATGGTGGCCGAGTCTTTGACTGAGTCTGGCCGAGTGGTTGGTCATTATTCTGTGTAACTACCAGCTTTTGTCAATTAATCAACCCATGTGCAATGCTCTGCATCAATGTAGAACTTGAAATTGTGCAAGAATATGGTTCAATCACTATTATCATGATTACTACAATATCATGGTGTATGGAAATATAGGTAAATGGGAGAAAGATATGACCATCCGAGTCATACGCTGCAACGTATAAAATCATCTATGATAATCCAAACGTGTGCAAAGCATCCTTGACTTCCTCCAACCGCTGCTTCTTAGATGTAAGATCGCGCCTCTTCTTAACAACAGACTGGTTCTCAGCAAGATAGATAGCACAGCGCTCATTTGCGTCTTGGGTTCCTAGCTCAAGAGCAGTTATCAGGGACGGTGCAATATCTTCACCAATCGGTTTCACAAAGAGGCAATCAATGAGATTCGGGACGTTGTCGATGATTCGCTAGAAAAGTATGTCAGTCTTGGATACGAATGAGTGAAAAAACAAGAGAGGCTGACCTTATAGGCAATCTGGAAATAACCGCGAACCTCAGCCATTGCAGCCAGTTCCCTCTCGTAGAGATCAGGCTCCACCAGTTTAGCCAGGTTCTCTGCCTTGACCCCATGATAACCAAGCTCGGCAAGGTTGGCAAGGAGTTGATTGAGCTTCTCTGCTTTCTCGGCCTCTGAGAGCGCGCCTGCCACCTTCGCACCCTTTTGGGAGCCAGATTCACCCCCATAACCAGAATCACCAGCAGTGCCATTGGGGTGCTCTGAGTCGCTTTCGTCGACGTTGTGGATGACTGGTGCAACAGGCTTCTTCTTGGAGGGAGTGTCACCGTCTGAATCACTGTCTGAATCACTATCACTATCGGAGTCACTGCTGTCGTCTTTTGCCCGGGAGCGTTTGGAAGGACCGGGCTCATCTGCTTTGCGAGCAGATGTTACCGTATTCTTCAAGGCCTGGACTTTCTGGGATGGGGTCTTGCCAGTGTTGCCAAAGCTAGAACTGCCGAAGCTAGACTTGCCGAAGCCGGAACTGCCGAATGGAGGGGCCCAAAGTGCTGTGGTGGTTTGTTGGCCAGCCGACACCGATGGTTTAGGCACAGGCGCTGAGGACGGCACTGGCTCCGGCTCTTTCTGAGGGGCTTTGCTCTTTCCGCCAGTAGCATCTGTACCGCCTGAGACCCCAAATACAAACATTTGGGACGATTGGGACGATTTTTTGGGTGATTGGATGGCTACCTTGCGCTTCTTGCGAAGTGGTTGTTTCCCGGCGCGAATGGCCTTATAGGTTGTAAGCCACTTCTCCGTCGAGTCAGATAGGTAGTGAGTATTTTGGGTGTAGGGCGATTGTTCAACCTTCAGGATTGCCCGGATGACCTCGAGACAAGATTTGTAGCGTTTCCCAATGACGTCTTCGACGAAGATGCTGGGAAAGAAATTAGTATACCTCGTCCCTCAGAATTTGAGGTGTGCTCACCGGATATGTCCCTCGAGGTTCTCGTAGCGATAGAAATAAGTCTGCACATGCTTCTCTAACATGTCCCCGACTATGTCTCGAACGGAATTGAAGCATCCTTCGACTATACCAGGCCACGTTTCCTGGAATTGTTTAATGAGAACCTCTTTGGCCGAATATGGTATATTGTTGGGAAGTTCTCGCGCGATGCAGCTGGTGGAGGTGTCAGATAAACGTCACGTAGCTTTAAAAAGGGAGTCACCTGTCGATATGGGCCTTCATCTCGTCTACAAACATGATAGGCGCCTTGGTATATTCATCCGCTGTACCTCCTTCACGGGCAGCTGAGCGAAGGGTTGGGAGAAAATTGGGAGCGGTAGAGCGGATTGAGGCTTTGAGAGCAACATAGGTATCGCGATTCTTGTGGATAACGCTGTTGCTTCCAGTTCCACCACCTTCGATGTATGTCCTGACAGAAGTTGCAAATTCATTGATGAGCGTCAACATATGGGTTGCAGGCGCCGCTTCTATCGCTTGAGGAAGGCTGTTCAACTCCTTGCAACAGCGCTCGAGCTTGCTGGCGGCTTCTTTGCGAATTTTTGGGAGGCTGTAGAACGACTATAAGTACAGGAAAAAGTGGATGTAGAGAAGCCGTACGATGAGTTGATGATCCCAACCAAGAGCTTACTGAGCGTGTTGATCAAGTGGACAGTACCAAAGCGATCGCGTTGGGAGGATGTCGCCCAAGGATGGGTCTTCACAAAGAACTCTTCTTCTGCCCGGCGAGCCTCGCTTGAGGTAATCTTGGTGGCTCTTTGAGCATCGTCGGGTTGCTTGGTGCAGTAGTACCCGTGAAGGAGAGGTTCTCTGCGGCCCTCAATAACGTCAAGCCACAAGTCTCGCGACTTGGTAGAACCGCTAGTCAGCATGTCCGGCTTTGTGATGACGCCAATGGTGCGATGTCCTTCTGGGTCTTCTTGTTTCGCCAACCGCATTGCTCGTTGATTTTCGATGTCATCTAGAATAAAGACCAGTCTGAGACTTGTGAAATATAAGCCCAAGAAGCGAACAGACCTGTCATAGGTAGTGCAACGAGGATGATGCAGTTGCCATTGATATGGTGAATCACCATGTCTTCCACTAGTCGGACGATCTCAGGATCTGCGTTCTGTATAATTCCTTGAATGGTTCGGGATATGAAAAAAATTAGGTTAAGGTCAAGAAGCTCAGAAAAAACGTACCTGGAAGGTCGACGAACGCCAAATCAACCAAACCCGGGCCATCCAAGTCAATGCAGATTGTGTTCCGGGAAAATTTTAGAGTATGCTTCGTAGTGAAAGGAGCCTCAGACAACCGGTCTGCTGATTGAGCCGTCATGATGTCCTTGAATTCCAGGTGAGGATTCAGGACTGCCACTTGAGTTCGACGAAGTTGCAGCTCTACGTTCGCTTTCTCGTAGATGGGCTTCCCAAAGGGCAGCTCTTTGACCTTTTGAAGATGGTTCCCGTCTTTGTCATACTCGAAACGTATAGATATGGTGCAAGTCCACTGGCCCTTCGAAGAGCCCATCCTGCACTCCATGGGACATCGAGTACAAGTGCCAGCATCTCTTGGTACTGTGATCTAGAAAGACGTTATTTCGAGTCAGAAAGATAACTTTGAGCGCGCCGCAGGTACACATACTCCAGAGATGGCTTCGACGACACTTGACTTGCCTAAAGCTTGTGTTAGAGGCTTCAACCATACCAGAGCTCGAAGGTACACTGACCTGCCGATTGATTCCCAATGACAGCAATACGAGGCAAGTCCAGCTCATCTTGAGACCTGTCAAACGCGTGAAAAACGCGTTAGAGGCGGGAGAAGAAGAGTTCAGCAACGAGAACTTGCCCAGATGCCCGCAGTTTTTTCAACAGAATCAACAGCTCTTTTCGCCGTATAGCGTACTGACTCTCCGACAAATCGCTGGCACTTTGAGTCTCCATTGAAGGGATTTGTTCCACGTTTTGCATCTCAGGCCGGCAGCGAGGCAATTTGCAGAAAGTGAGAGGCGACGGCAACTGTGACGAGTGTTGGAAAGCGCTTGGACGGTTCCGATACCCTTTGATCCGTTCGTGATCTGATCGGGCTTCGGAACGGATGAGAACTGATCTATGCTCTAGACACGCCCAAGGGCATGTCCTTGGGATCTTGCTTGGAATTGTGGGTATGTAGAACTGAGGCATCAACAGAGTTGGAAACTTGTACGGGTAGGGCGCGTGGCAAAATATCTCCGACTCGTTTCTTCGGTTTATCAGCGACATCATAGAATTTGGTTGGATTTTGGAGAGACTTTGAGCGACAAGTAATTGACGAGTACCTCCTTCAATAGGTGATTTGGCTTGACGGGTGGTCTTATAGCTACGCCTAAAACAAGGCCTTGATTTCTCAACGGCGCAGCTTCTCTACGAGACGTCGTGATGTTCTTTCGAGACAACAAAACAGAGCATTTACAATGATGAAACGGCGACATCGTAAGTAACTTCTTGGCTTGATTTCTGGATTTCAACAAGAGGTAGACCCGGAAAATGTTATGGTTGCTCGTACCGGTCCGACCCATTCACTCTCAGAGGTCCGAATCGTAGGGCTTGGCAGTACGGCCACTGGCAGGCAGGTATGCGGTGGGAGTCGGATGCAATGGAGAGACTCTCAAACACTCGTTTGTTCCGTGTGGGCGTAAGAAACTCAGGTACAGACCTCCTTGATATTTACACGGCTGCCGGGCGCTTCATACATAAGTCATTTTCATCATCAGTTGACAAACGCCGAACCTTGACTTTGCATTTTAACTCAGTTTCGGGTAATAATCACTATCAAATATGTCAAGATGTGTCGGTATTGCTGAATATGGACGTATCTTTACGAAAAGACGTTGAAGCTGTGATGGGAGGTAGCATCTACAGAACAAGTAACCTGATACAAATCTACGTCGACTGATTGTGCATCTCCGAGTTGAAGTCTTCGCGATACCTAGTGCTCGGTGAACTATCCGAGTTGGAGCTGAGGTTTCAACTCTCCCTGCTGGGAACTTTAAAGGCAACCTATCGAGAGGAGTAGAGCCTATCAGCCTATCTCAGTATACAATACGATGTCTTCCTCGAAACTTTCTTCGCTCAGCGCAATTGCTATCATTGGCCTCACCATTACCCCCGCACTCGGTGCAACGACTACATACACCCTTGACCCCCCTACAACAAAAACAACAAGCATTGTGCCAACGACCACGGTCCCTGTCGGTGGATTTTGCGGTGGGATTACGCATCCAGATCTCTTCGGGCAACGTATGATCCTTCTTGCGTGCCAGTGATACCAATGTGTTGCTGACTTCGAAACAACCACTAGCTTGCGTCAATGGTGCCAGTTGCTGCGTTGTCGGTGGAATTTGGGGGTATGTCAAATGCTTCGATAACTCTGCACTTCCGGAAGGATGCATCCTGACCCCTGCCGTACCAACGGCAACCGGTTCGACTTGAGTTACTATGATGGGCTAAGAAGGTATGAACAAGTGGGATTTTGCCTGCTTGAGTATTGTGCTAACAATAAATCAGGTCATAGAGGTGCAGACTTATACTCCCGTGTATTTAGCCAATAGAGAGCCTGTTTTACGATCTGATATTATATCTTGAATTTGAAATTTGAAATCTCGCGACGCGTTTGCCCGCACGTGACAGCCCCTTGATCACCGAGCTCGGGGTAAGGTTTATTCACCGGCACTTGCCTCCTGCCTTCAAGCGCTGAGGCATACCCAAGGCGGACCCACTCCCTTTGAAGGGATATAGACGCACAAACAAGCGCAAAAATGGCCTCTATTGAAGATTCTTCTGGCTTGACCCAGCTTCTTCCCTATATATCCTCAACGCTCAGCCTTCTAGGTGGCCTCCTCCAAACTATCGCAGGCTTGGTTGCCTCTGTGTTTTCAATCACTGCTCGCACTCTCAACTACGTCTCGCCGCTCCCCATAATCTCGTACTTGGCTGCTCCTGTCATCGTGTTTCTGAGCACCATATTTGATCTCCTTGTCCGGACACCATACAATGTCGTCATGTACCTCTTGGACGCGGTGTACCCGATTTATGTGTTTTGTGGGGTCGCGTGCATCACAGGTGCATTGATTGGGGTGACGGGCAGGCTTGCGTCAAGTTGGATTGTGTGGTCAATAACGCAACCAGGACCGGAGGAGAAAGCGGTGACAAGCAAGGAACCTTATGGTTCGTTTGAGGGAAAAAAGAAGAGAGTGAAAAGGGAATGGGATTGGTATGTAAACTGCCTTAGCTTTCATTTCTTGACTGTGCTTAGCTTGAATCTCGATTATAGACCTGCTAGACAACTGCTAAAATCCCAACACGACTCTACGCGCCTGCGGAAAACCATCCAAATCGCACCTGTATCCATGATTCCTGGCCCCATACCCCTGATACCACTTTAAAGGCCTTCTTAACGCCTGCTATGAGTACATTCATTGACTGTATAATTGCATTGTAGCATAGCCCAATCGTCGCATTATAATGATCCTTGTGAACATTCAAGCGCATTTATCCATATTATTTGAAGAACCTAGTTTACACACGAAGCCTTAGTATGTAGGAGGGAAAAGGTACATTCACCAGTGCAGGCGATGACTGGGACACTGGTATCCACTCGGGTTCTTGTACAGATATAATTGGTGATAATCCTCCGCATCCCACCACTCCCCAGCTGGCGAGATTTCGGTAACAATCTTCCGCTTCTTTGGCGTGAAATGCTTCGCTTGCACTTCCTCTGTCACCCGTTTCGCCACGGATTCTTGGTCTGGTGTATGGAAGAATATAGCCGAACGGTACTCTGTCCTAGATAGTCAGATAAGGCTACCATGTCCCGAACGCAGAGACGTACGAGTTCCTGTATCTCCACCTTGTCGGTTCACGGTAGTTGGATCATGTGTGCGATAGAAGAATTCTGAAGGTATTTGAGTGGCCCAAGGTCAACAAGGTACGAAGATGAGATGAATCGGCGGGAACATACCAACCAGCTCTGCATAGCTGACGATACTGGGGTCAAATTCGATTTTGACAGATTCAGCATGGTCAGTTGCACCGCTGCAGACGTTCTTGTACGATGGATTCTTGACCAGAGGGTTACCACCCGTATATCCGACGGCAGTCTTCAGAATTCCCTTATTTTGGGAGGGTGGGTAGTGCTTCAGGAAGATGTGTTCAACTCCCCAGAAGCAACCTGAGGCGAACGTCGCCGTTTCTGTAGTCTGAACAGCTGTAGAGAGTGGCAAGTTATAATTAGCCTTCAAAACCCTTTCAGCAATCTCGATACCCGACTTGCCTGTCGACATTGGTGCCCGATATGCGGTAGGATCAAACTTCGTCACTGAGAACAGCGAGAAGAGACCTTTGAGGCGGCTGGAGATCATGGCTGTCGCAATTCAAGGTGGCTACGCAGCGTCGAGCTCTGCTCCTTACCTAACTCCATGCTGTGGCTTGCTCAGCACCGATGAGGAGGTGTACGCGGGATGTGATCGGACGGATTCTCGGAGATCGGACCTATTCGGTGCACGTGCATGGAGGTGCCAGTCCTTCCTCGATTGAGCTTGACGCTTTCGGCGTCTGCACCACCATATCAATGTTCAAAGTTCTTCTGGCAGGTCAAAGCAATCTAATGACAGAGGATCAAATTGTGCTGAGAATCAAAACCGGCGCCAACACATGAAGTTCAGTGAACTATCACGGTATCTCGTCACGATGTAGCCGCCTTTCGCCCATACAGGCCCCACCCCAGGAAAGCCTAAAACATTGGCTTTACTGACCGTCGAAACTCTTTGCTAGCTCTGAAAGTACCAAGCATGTTTCTCGTAAGGCTGGCCAAACGTCTCTCACTCCAACGCTTAACCGGTCTCTAGCTTTCGGGGTTGTCTTCCTGTGGGCACTTGAACGGCTTACCGAGAAGGCCCACCCTACGGCAGTTCGACGTATTATCGGCCAACAGCAGCCAAGAGATTGAAAGTAACGAAACCACGTATGGCATTCCGTAAAATCAGGTACGCTCCTGCTTTTCAGATTAATGCGCCTCCTTACGACCGTTCTTTTGAAGGTTTCCCGAGGAGGCAAGATTGAATTCACGTCGCATATGCTTTCACTTTACGCGACCGCCAACATTTCCTATCTATTCAGGGCCGCAAGATGACAGTGGCAATGAGAGCATCTCTCATCATATCAAGCAGTCTTGTCAATCATAAAATCGGTGTTTAGCAGGTTAATGAAAGGAGCTCACGTCCGCCGCGCTCTCACAGGGCGGATTTACAAGCATCTGGTTTTCTGTAGCATTCTCGGGGCGCACCAGCTGTGTGGAAAACGAACTAACCAGCTCTTTTTCTCGCCACCTTCCCGTTCACGTCGCGCAAGTGACGCTAAGAGGTCGGGATGGACGTCTTATCCGGCAAGCCGCAGCTAGAAAGCTCTTCTTGTCTTTACTTACGCGTCTCTGTTATCACGTTGACGGACTTAAAAGGCTGATCGAAGCGCTCTGCGACACCCTCTGAACAGTCCGGATCAAACACTTCTTCCACATCTGTCAACAATCCATCCCGACTGTATACCCATGCTGGATGAGAAGGCTCAATGAAACCTATTCAGAACCCAGAACCCAGGAACTTTCAGTCGCTGTCGCCCAAGCTTGTCTTGTAAACGCCGACTGTCGGCCGGCAAACACGAGCCAGGGGGATTTTGGAAGTCATTATCCGATTCAGATGGTGTTTTGTGATATGGGAGGAGGTATAAGAAGCAGAGGAAAATACCCCGTACTCTCCAGACCTCTCTTGGGATCTATTTCACATTAGTTCTTTCGTGAGCTTCACTCTCCCTCTCTCAGCCGAATCAGCCATGCGTTTTACTCCTGTCCTTGCTGCTGCCTCGATTGCCGTTTCGGGTGTTGCTGCTAGTCCGTTGACGATCTCCACCACTAGCCAGAACTTGTTTGGCGTGGATTTGAGTGCCGGTAATCATTACGGTGCACCTATCCCGCCTTGGCTTTTGAACCATAAGCCTGGTTGGTACTTCGGTGACCATCCTGAAAGGTTCCCGAATATCCCTTGTCTGAGCGGCGTAAGTGCATATTTACTCCAAGGTCATTGCTATTTTCTGACGAGCTTTATTACGTCTCTAGCTCATCTGCACCCTGCTTCACTTGATCCATCTTGACCTTCCTTTCCTCCACTGCCCCGTCAAGCCCCATAACCCTCCTCCTCCTTCTGACGGGTACACTCAAACCTTCTCGAACCTCACCGGTGCCACGCAAGCAGGTGACTACCTCACCTACGGTCTTGTCGATACCGTCACTCGTAAGCCACACCTTCTTACGCTGCTGTTGTTTTACTGATTGGCCCCTTAGAATGCAAGGCGATGTGCAACTCCGTTTCTGGCTGTACCTTCGTCAACAGTAAGCAATTATCCTCCCTTGTAAAAAACTGGGATATTGACTTCGGACATAGCATACCATGATGTCAATGGTAAAGACGGTAGCCCCCAGCTTACCTGCTCCCTATTCAGCTCCTGCCACGATCAGAGTGATGCTATCAATACTGGCGGACAAACTCAACCCGATGGCAGTATTGACTATATCACCAGCAGCGATGGTTATTGCAAAAGCTCCTGAAAAGGCCGCCGTTAGACAGAGAAGGTTTCTTCACCTAAAATTGGACTTTGGAGTACTGCTTAGTTCTCTATGTACTCGGCCCGTACTATTATATTGTTAGACCTCTATACGATGTTCTAGGAATTCTCGGAGTATAATTCCCACTGGCTGATTCTGTGAACGACTTGTTGGCTCCTTGAGGTCATGATTGTATCCCACGTTCTGACTAGTTGGGCAGCTCCTGTCATTCTTGTCAGACGGCAGTATCAAAACCAGTGGCTGTAGCGGATTTAGAAGCAATTGAGCCTATTCAGTACTCTGACGTCTCATCTGAATTTGATACTGTCAGATGGGCGTCTGTCTGTCAACAATGGGGTTTCGGCGGGGAGGGGATAAAATGGGAAATTCACTGCACTGAGGTATGGACAACGAGCCCAGGATAAAGTAGTGTGCTTTTCGACCTCTCAGCGTCAAGCCACGATCTTGGGCATTGGCACAGTACTCCTGGCCTATTTACCATGTTTTTATCTGCTAAATGTCCCCGGCAGAAGATAGTAGTTCCACAACGGGTCCGCCAAAGCGCGATACTTGTTTAAGGCGTCACCTTCCCGCATTGGCAAGACGTGAAATGCTGACTATGCTATGAATCGCCTGACATTGGAGCTGGGGTGAATATGAGACTAATGGAGTATGTACAGAGAACATCCCAGACTATTGCTTAGTTATCTCGACCCCCATACTTACCATGAGCAAGCCCAGTTTCGCTTCAACTCGCCGGATTAATCCGCCTGGTGCCACGCCAGTCCTGACTCACGAACAAGTATGGAAAGGTCTGGGCATAAAAGCGAGGGAACCCAAAACGTTCGTAGCCGCCATTACTTCGTGCAAGGTCGTGAGTGATGAAGGCAATAAGGTATTCAGAACCCGATTGCTTTTGAACTTCTAGGCAGCTAACGTGAGCTGTTGTATAGATTGTAAGGTCTGTCAGTTTTGGCGAGGCAGCCTCTGTGACTGAAGCTGTTGAAATGTATGGAGACACCATCGTAAGCCTTTTCCCCAACGTTTCGAACTTGAAAGAATCATGTTGATGAACTCAATTCGTCTGTAGGCTTACTTTGAAAATGAGACCGGTACTCGCATCACGAACCTAATTTCGTATGGCGAAAATGGAGAGCTCCTGTTAACATTTACTTTTGCAAACGGGATCCCTGGTTTCCCTGATACTGGGCTTTCTGACACCCAGGAACTGAATAGATGGATAGGGGGAGGCGTTGAGCATACGATCAATCGGTTGAGGGAGTTGGCCCGGGAGGGAACCATTTAAGGCTATAATTTCCATTTTAAGAAATTAATTGAGTAAATACTTTACCAAATCAATCAATTGATGTGCGGAAATTTAGGGATGACTATCATCGTGACCCTTCAGTGCTATCCATTGACCATTCGCTGTCGGCAACAACTCTGACGGCGACCACCACGACGATACAGACGACGAGTTCTTGATCCAGGCTCGGGCAAAGTGTAGCAACTCAGGACATACCAAAGGTCAGTGTTTCTAGGCAGGATCAGTTTCAGCAAGTACTCAACCCAAGCTTTCAGGAAAGCCGTGGCTATTGGATGTCACCATTGTCCAATGATGCAGAATCACCTCAGAAACTGCGCCATAGATCCAATACTGCGTCTTTGATGAATACATTATGGCGCAAACGCAACGACACACCTCCTAGTTCTCATTCTTCAAGCCCAGCAGTCCAGACACCAGTGGCCACACCGCAGCCTATGTCTATTGAAGGCCTCATAGAGGCTTTAACACCCCCTGCTGTTCCCAGCTTGGCTCATTCAAGAGCTCTTGCTAGTGCTATCAGCACATGTTCACCCCTCCCTCGCCTGGCGGGCCTGCATCAGGTCTTGAGCCACCTCTGTGATCCCTCAGTTCCTGTTAGCGTTCAGGCCGCAGGTTTCGATATAATCTCTGCTTATTTTGAGCATACCGAAACCCCGACCCTGTCTACGGGGGAGCGCTTTACCTACTTTTCTTGGTTCTTTCCACCAAAACCGACACCTTGGAATGCTGAGCTTTGGGAACCTAGGTTCAAAGCTCTGAGGGCACTGACGAGATACGGCACCGACATCCTTGGAATCGAGGAAGGATTTGTGGATACTCTCAAGGAATGGATTCGGAGTGCATTCGAAGGCTTATTGAAACTTGATGGAGGGGTGGACCGGGCCGAATGGGCAGAACGAGAGCGTAGCGTGGATATACTCTCCAAGTTCCTTTCGGATGTCCTTAAGAAGGACGAAGTCGTCGCACGCATTCCAGATGATGATTTAGGCGACATCCTGCAATTCTACGCTAGATTGGTAGACCGATGTATCATCCACGAAAACAAAGCTCGGTATCACAATAGGGTGGCCTCACCAGCCGAAACTCCCTCGAGCAACACACCTTCCCAAAAATCTGGAACGACGTCCCACAAACGGAACCACTCCTCTCTTTCATCTTCCTCTGTCCCTTCCTCCGTTCCCATCACACCCCCTCCTCCACAAGCTATGCATTCGCATTCAAAACATCCTGCAGATTTAGCCATCTCATTATATCTTGATCACCTCGATTTCCGGTTGAAGACTCTATCCCCACCCTACCTCAATTCTATACTGCCTTTACTTTTTCGAGCTCTGGCGTTTTGTTCCTCTCCACTTCCCCGATTATCGGTGGTCCCGCACCCTTCCAAAAAGCCTACTTCAGAGGGCAAGATTACGCAAACTTTGTATGCATTGCTTGGTGGACCTTATTCCACCAACTGCATGCGGATCTTAAAGAACAACCTATTTCCTCCTAGCAATGTTCCCCAAGACGCCAGTTCTGGGTCACTCGCGTTATCCTCCAAACAGAATATGCCTTCGTCAGTATCCGATGGCCTTCTTTCCGCGATCCAAACATCCCTTGGAGCACATCGTACTTTCAGGAATCACGTTCGTCGCGCGCTGTCCGCCAGGTTGGCAAGAGCGTATATCTCTCGCGAGACAACTATGGGTTTCTCGCCCTCCGGCGCCCCTTCCTTTGTAAGCCTGGAGAAGGACCTCATGGAGCGTGCGTGGCCGAAGGAGGATTATTCAACATCTTCCGGAGGCCTTGGTCGCAATGGCTGGGACGCTGCAAGGGCAGGCAAAGCGTTGACGAGCAGTGTCGAGTCGTGGGTTTGGTGGGTGGCGGACGGAAATGATGAAGGATTTTTGGAGAAGATCAGGGCTGGAAAGGAGGATATTCTTGAGGAAGCTGCTGGTGTTTTGAAGGATATCTGGCAAGAATTCGACTCGAGGGGAGAAGACGAGAAGACGAGTTTGGATGAGGAGGAAAGCTGGGTTGTTGGGGAAACCTTGATGAAGTTAGCGGAATATGTTCATCCCTTGAGGTCTGTTGCTCCTTACCCTGCTATGAACCTCTCGCTGAGTAATCGGTGCTTTAGGAATCTAGATGGCAGCCCCTACGTTGTACCTCTAACCTCAACTCCAGCTGCTCCTACACAGTTCTTACGCAGCTTATCGACACTGCTCTCCCGCGATCCCATTATCCCCACCAATCCACTCCTGTCCACCATTCTCATCCATATTGCCGACAATCTCACAGATGCAGATACGGCCAAACTTCCACACGTCATGGCTGAACAGCATGATCTGTACCCGACCTCTCCGGATTGGAAATCCAATTGGTCGAACCTACTCACCAACCACTCACTCATGAGCACCCAGCGACCCCAGACTCGCGTAGCGATTGTAGTTGCGTTGGAAGCGGTTTATGAGAGCGTGAAGGATATGACGGCTTATCGTCAGCCTTTGGCCGATATGGTTTGGGAATGCTGTGACCTTTCTTTGCGCGAAGGAGGTGGAAGGGATCCAGGAGATGCTGTATGGAGGATTCTTGGGGATGAGATTATTGCCAGAACCGTTGAAGCGGAAGATGGCAGCAATGACGATGCAATCACTAAATACCTCGACCTTCTCGTCGACTGCATTAGAGCTGAGTCTGATGTGATCGAGGAGGAATCGCTGGACACTGCATCTGTGACGACGGCTGAAACTCACTCGCCTTCCCCCGGCCCTCCTCCCCCTTCCACGGTAGTTTCGCCGACACTGTCCAGGGCCCAAAGCGAATTCCCACCTCATCTAAGAGGTGTGGATAGGGATAGAGACACTGGGTTACCTTCGGTCATGTCGATCCTATCTTCTTTGGCTGCTACTCATCAGTCACGAGCACAATCGATCCATACAACGAATGAAGATGCCCAGGATACTCAAGAAGCGCCTACGGTTGGCGTGGAAGCCCCTGCATCCCTCCCAGCCCCACCAATAACCTGTGCCGTCGCTGCTACGTCTGCTCTCATCTCGATCTTCAGCCACATGACGTTCACGCCCAATTCCTTGTATCCTCGATGCACTACACTTGCAATACGGGTTTTCAGGATCCTGATCAACATTGCCGTTGAAGGACCTGCTTTACGGACGAGGATCGCCGCCCTACAGTTTTTGATGAGGCTCAGAGTGGACCGCGACCACAAGGTGTATTTCACCCCGGAAACTGCACCACAAGTTGTAACCCTCGCCGAGCTCATCCATCGTCACCATGTGGAGACACCACCGGCGGACTCTACGGAGGACTCTACGCCCACTACAGAACTTCCAGACCTTCGACGGGCTCGGGCATCCCTCCCCCTGTCTCTCGAGCGCAACGGGAGGAACCGATCTCGTGGTCGTGGTGTGAGTGGCGCTACGTCGCACTCAGCGGCTACCACGAACAGCAGAAGCCGGTCCAGGGTGCCCGGAGGTATCTCTCTTCCACCTATTCCAGCTGCCCCACCACCACCGACACCCGTCCTTGGTCCCTTATGGACCGTCCCGGAAACCATCCCTTTCACGTCGATAGAGAACAAAGCCAGTGAAGGACTTACAACTTACGATCCCGATGACCAAACCGGACGACCGATTCTTCCCACCGCTGCATACTTGCTAGCAGTTCTCGACATTTTGGAGAAGGAAGCGAACTGGGAAATTCTCTCCTATGTTCTCTGCCATCTCCCGGTGCAGCTCGCGAATAAACACCTGTTTTGTGGGCCCAAGTCTCGAGAGGCAATAAGTAAATTGTTGTCTTTCTTGTGCACGGGGCTTCTGAGTGGTGATTTTGGTTCGCGCCTAGCTGCTCCTTGGCCCAAGGATTTGATCAAAACCCGCGACGCACATGGATTGGCATTTCATACACTTTCAGTTCTGATCAGCTACCGGCGATGTTTCGATCTGAAACAATGCCATTTATTGATTGAAGTCTTCCAAACCGGTCTCAATGCACAATTCTCCACCATCAAATGCTGCCTTCATGCCCTTTCCATTTCAGCATTCGAGTTACAGTCTTCAATTACAAGGTCCCTCCCGAGGATTTTGGAGATGCTTTCACAGATAATGTCGACTTCGAAAATGACGGTCCACATTCTCTCCTTCCTCGCAATTGTTGGGTCCCTGCCACCACTCTACGCCAACTTCACCGATAACGACTACAAAATGGTGTTTGGGGTTGCATTACAGTATCTGCAGCAATACAATCGACAAGAATCGGGGACAACGTCTTGGGCGCTCACTCAGCATGTCCGCATCCTTTCCTATACCGTTGTGTATACTTGGTATCTGGCGCTCAAGCTCCCCGACAGACCCAAGCACATTCCTTATATTACCCGCCAACTTCTACTTGCCAATGAAGGAAATGATAAAGTCGATGATCCAACAGAGGTCTGCTTTGACTGGTTAGCGCGATACACTTATGCAAGTGCAGATCCCCGACCCGCACCCTCCGTCTTCAACGATGTCGTCATGGATCCGCCGGGTGAAGTGTCAACTCATAACGTAGTCAATGAGAAGACATGGATATCGGGCTATTCTGTCATCACTATCAGGACTTTGGCCAGGAGGGGCTGGGTGGAAATCGTTGCAAGGCGTCCTTCAGGCTTCACCAGGTTGTTGTGCAGGGCGGAAAATGCGCCGATGGTACCAGCCGGCGACGTCAACCCTGACTTGTTTTCCGTTCCCTCGCTGCTTATGCTAGAGCGAGACCCTCCTGGGCCATTACCTCCTGATTCTGAGTCTCAAGAGACAGTATCTCGGCGGGACATGCCTGAGGTGAGCCTGTCGTAGCTTCAGGGGAAAAAATTATTCCTAACGCGCTTACCTAGAACGAAACTCGAAATGCTCTTGATGGGGAGGTTCACAGAGTCCAGGAGGATGAATCAACTCGTCCTGATCCCATAACTGGCTACGTTTGGAGTGGGACCGCACCCTCTCAACGCCGTAAAGACGTTTTGGTCCATCCTGGATATGTCGCACTCCAGCTGTCCGCATATCCTGATCGACTCAGCCCCCAACATGTCCGCTCGGTAGGGGACAACGCGGCGGTTGCGAAATTCATCAATACTCTTGACAGAGTGCCTGTTATTGACACACACAAGGTCGGGATCATGTACGTGGCACCCGGCCAGACGGACGAAACCGAGATCCTCAGAAACACCCACGGATCCCCCGCCTACACCAGATTTCTCGAGGGCCTCGGAAGACTTGTCAATTTGCGTGGTCAACGAGATGTCTACGCGGGTGGCCTCGATCCTGACGAGGATGGGGAATATGCTTATGCTTGGTGGGATGACATTTCACAAATCCTATACCACACAGCGACTATGATGCCCACAAAGCCGGAAGATCCTCAGTGCAACTTCAAAAAACGTCACATAGGCAACGACTACGTCCGGATTGTCTGGAATGATTCCGGACTACCATATCGATTCGACACGCTCCAAACTCAATTCCAGTTCGTCAACATCATCATTGAACCGCATTCCTTTGGTGCAATCGCTGCCTTCTCCAACCACGTTCATGAAAACGAATATTTCAAAGTCACAATCCAGCGAGCTGAAGGCATGCCGGAACACACACCCGTTGGCCATTACAAACTAATTTCGGCCGAGAGCTTGCCTCTTTTCGTGAGGCAGCTCAGCCAGTTGGCTGACTGGTTCGCGTCCGTCTTTGCGACTACCCAGCGGGACACCGTTCAAGTCGAGGTCAAGACGAACTGGCGTTCTCGGCTGGAATCCATTCGGCGGTTCAAAGGCCAAATTCCTCAGGTTGAGCTTCCAGAGGGAGACGGCGGCGTCATAATGAGCCAAGAGGCAGCTCGAGACTTCACGAATATGTTTTAGGATTATCTTACATTCGCCATTGTATACTAACCATATCACATTTTACTCAATCGGAATTGTTCATTCTCGTATCTGTTGTATTTGGATATCTACCCAAAATCCGTATGAATGACTGTTGTTACAATAACGCCTATGGTTACCTACTACATATGAGTCTACAATAGATGCTGATGAGTATAAAAGAAGGAATGGTATATACATCGCCAGTACGAGCCAAGGGATGGTTAGGTTAAATCAATAATGTCGTGGATTGGAGCCCTTGAGGATTTAGCGATAAGTGGTGCCGGACGAGGCGCGTCAGACCCTTTCTTGGAGTTTTGAGCAGCTTCTATGCCCTTGGCCTGTGCCCTCGCCCGTGCTGCAAGCAAAGGAGCAAAAGCAGCGTTGGGAGGGGGAAGATCGCTGTCAGATTCTGAATCGGATAACTCGATGACTGGGGTAGCTCGGAAAGGTTTCAACTTGAGAGGTTGTTGCGCAGGTGGAAGAGGCTGATTCCGCTGAGTGGGAGTGGGTGAGGATGATCGTACTCTGGAAACTCCTGCTTTGAGAGTACCTCTCCTGGGCGAGGTATGTTGTGGAGATATCTTAGGAGACTTATGGATGTGGGTTCCAAGGGATGCCTCGCTCGAAGAAGGCGTTATAGTACGTTCACGTGTATGTTTGCGCGAACCTGAGGGTACTGTGGGTGCCGCTGGAGCTACCGGAGAAGGTTCGTCTGAGTCGTACAGGAAGGAGTCTATTTCGAGGAGACCCGCGCTGATTGTCTTTGAGCTCCTTATGTAGGTATTTTGTGAGGAGGGGACCTGAGAAGAAGACGTGGTCTTGCTAAAGAAGTCTAATTCCTCTTCGACTAGTTGTAAAGTCGACGACCTTGATGTCGCCGCTTGCTTTAGCGCTGCTGCGCTCGATGACTTGACCTGCAGGAGGCTGTCGAAGGACTTCGAATTCGTCGCCTTCTTTTTCGTGAAGTCTCGAGTCAATGTGACCGATTCGGAGCTGCTCGAACCAGCTGTGTCGCGAGAGGAGGTGAGGAAGTCGGCGTAGTCCAGTTCAAGAGGGCTATCAGGAACCTCGACTGTCCTGGCGGGGTCCTTAGGTTTGGCGATGGCAGCTTGGGCAGGTTTCTTGCCCACATTTGTAGTGGGCTTCGTCGTTTTGAAGAACGCTTTCACTCCGGAGCCAGTGTTGGTATGAGGTGCCTTCTTCTTCGTCAAGTCGCGAATGACCTCGGCTGGCGGTTCGGCGTCGGCGTCCTCATCAGAGGTATCTGTAGGCACAGGGGCCTTCCCTTTAGTCGAGCGTTTAGCACCCGTACTCTTTGAGCTAGCAGCTTTCTTGCGAGGGGTGTTCTCTTTCGCAGAGGAATACTCTTCTTCTTCTTCCTCTGCAACAGTAGCGGCCTTCTTCTTTCCCCTCCCTTTCCCTTTATTGGCTTTCTTCTCGTCCTTTTTCCGTTGGATCTCGTCAAAGTCCTCAACGATGTGTGGTTCGGCAATTTGGACCATACATGCTGGCATCCACACTCGCAAGGTACTCGACGGTTCAGGCGGCGGTTTCTTGGTTTTCTTCCCTTCTTCATCCACTTCTTCCCAGTCGTCTGGTCCAATAGGCTGCCGTAGACCCCTGAGGCCAGACTCAGCGATGCGAACTAGTTGGCTAGGGGCGATCTCGAGACGGTACTCAAGCGTGCCATCCGTAGAGACATGTGTACGCTTAGAGTGGATCTTGATAATGAGGCGTTCTCCATCTACTTCTTCATCATCGCTATCCCTGGTGGATGAAGGCACAGCTAGCGAGGAAAAGTGTTTGGTGATGAGTTTGGAAGGAGTCCCGAAAGGCCGTGGTCCGTTTTTGCCTGCTTTCCTTGGTGTTGATGGGACTGTACCCGAACCTGCAATCCTCGCTCTCTTCTGGTCCAAGTCGAGAACACCACGACGAAGGATGCGCAAAACGGCGCCGTGCCAGATGACAGTCCGGAAACGTTTGATAATGGCCTCTCGGTACCCCCACTCAAAATAGAGCTCGCAAATGGCTGCAAGATTCCCGATGTTTGGCTCCTTGGACCAAGTCAAATCCGAGTTCTTGAATGGTCGGCCTTCGGTTTCCGACGTAATGGGATTGGTATACGAAAGGAGGATGTCGATGTCGGGGAAATTAGCTGGAATCTTGTTGGCCACAGCCGCATTTTTTCGACCGATCTTCTTTTGTGAATTGGTTCTTAGCTCGTGACAGAGATCATGGCGCCAGGCCACAAGGAAATCTTGGAGTTCTTGTCTACCCATCTCTTGGGTGGCTTTGAGAAGGGAGTCCCCAAAACCGCACTTTGCGAGCCCATGGGCAATCGTTACACCGATTCCGTCGGCACCGCCTTGCTCGTAATCGCCGCCTCTCAGTAAACCGATGAGAATAAGCCCTCCTCTACTCAATCCAATATCGGGATGGCTGGTAATGTCGGGGAGTCTGTAGACGTGTGTGTGGACCTTGTCATCCTTGCCGTTAGCGTTGAGGGCAGGGTTCGAACGGTTTCCGGACAGATTGTGGCTGGGACTGTTGTTGTTTGATGATCAGCTACAAGCTTGAGACTGTGCGCAAATTCATACTGACTTCCGAATTACGGTGATAGCACCAAAGAGAAAATTATCCACGTCGTCGGACAGGATGCCATCAATCGCCCCAATGCGATTCAGATAGGCTAGCTCTGCCTCTGCCTCTGCAGGTGCAGTCCGCCACTCAAAGCCAAATGCTTCAACTATGGACTTCATCCCAGGAGTGAGTTTGTTGCTCTGACGATTGATCCTCTTGCCTCTCTTGACTTCAGGTCGTCTTGGGCCATCAAAGACAAAGACAGGTAGGAAAGGGGCATGCATGAGAGTGGCACATCGGAAGAACAGAGTGCGTAGAACAGGATTTTCTCCTTCCCGTCCATATTCCGCGTGAAAGAACCAGATGCTGGCGTCTATGCCCACTCGAAAGCCACGAACACCATTTGGATTCGCAATGAATCCTTCAGTGATGGCAAGTTCTGTGAGAGAACGGTTCTTAGAAGCAGGTCGCAGAATCTAATGGTAAAGTCGTTCATTAGTATTGATAAATGCCTATTATTTTTACCAACTCACATCCCAAAGTCCTGCTACACCCATCTCATCGGCCAACGATACAAAGGGTCTTAATGAGAAACGATGCCACGACGCGACGAGTTGAACCAATTGTCACGGCAAGTCGCGGGCACATGATGTGACTAAAGCAATCACACATCCTTGATCAAGCAAACGGCCCGGTTACACCGATTGCATCATGCCTCCTAACCAGCCAACTCCTGAATGACCAAAGAATCAGGAAATCCACAAATACGAGCACATGCCATGGGGCACAGCTATTCTTCTCCAGAACCATCATGACTGCGCTCTCTGAGGAAATTAAAAGAGAAATTGGCCAGGTAAATTCAGCTTTAACAGTTGAAAGGATTGGTGATTGAAAGTGAAATTTAGCATCTCGTCTTCGGCTTTCATGGTCATGAAGTCAGCGAGGACATTAAGACCCTCATACGTGATTATCACCTTGGAAATGTCATCCTGATGAGGCGTAATGTGAAAGGTAGATTCACCTCACGAAGGGTTCCCGTCCAACCTACTCATGATTGATCCCTAGATGCTCTGCAAGTCAGAAATCTCGTGAGGGATCTCCAGCAACTTGCAAAAGACTGCGGCCAGCAGAAACCCCTCCTCATTGGAATCGATCAAGAGAATGGTTCGTGTCCTGCCTAGCCGGATCTTATGATATACCATTCTGATGCTTGCCCCAGGACTTGTTTCCGCTTTCAGCGGACCTCATTCTGGAACGCAATTGTACGTGTACAAGGAGATGTTTTGTGGGTATCCAAACCAATGCCACTATTAGTCCAGGAGCTATGGCTATCGCCGCTACGGGCTCTACAGAACTTGCCTTTGAAGTTGCTGCTGCGACTGGCAAAGAACTCAAGGCGGTCGGAATCAACTGGGCTTACAGTCCGGTGGCAGACGTCAATTCTGATGCGAGAAATCCTGTAATTGGTATGTATTCACCCCTCCTTCTCGCAGTGTAAACAAATTCTTAACGTTATACTATAGGTGTCAGATCCTTTGGGGATGGTCAGTCATCTCAAAGAAATCGTCTTCAAATTTACATCCTCACATCCGCTGACAGATCCCAAGGAAGTTGCGCAATATGCTTCTGCAGTTTCCAGAGGCTTGACCTCCTCGGGTGTTGCCCCCTCCGCAAAACATTTCCCTGGCCACGGTGACACCCACGTCGATTCTCATCTCTCCCTCCCCGTAATCTCCAAGTCCAAGGAGGAACTCCACGCAACGGAAATCGCACCCTTCAAAGCTCTGATTGATGCTCCTGACGCCATTGCTAGCATCATGGTTGGGCACATGGCCCTCCCGGCGTTGGCAGGCGATAACTCCCCTGCATCCCTCTCACCGAAGATTTCAAAGGACCTGTTGAAAGGCGAGCTGGGTTATGAGGGCTTGGTGGTCACTGACTGTCTGGAGATGGACGCTATCTCCGAACCAAGTCAGGGAGGTTGTGGGTCCGAGGAGGGCGTCGTACAGTGTTTGCTCGCTGGCGCAGATATTGCTATGGTTTGCCATCGGTTCGACCGACATGTCGGGTCGCTGAAAGCCGTGTATGCCGCCGTTGAATCTGGGAGGATGGACGTTGGGTTACTCAAAGAGAGTAGGAAGAGGATTGACGCGATGAAGGATCGGTTTGTTGGAGGATGGGAAGATGTTTTGGGTAAGCAAGGGGATGACGAGGTTTTCAAGAAGTCCTGGGAGGAGCTCAAGAAGAGTAATTTGGCCCTCAGCGCTGGCGCTTACAAGAAAAGCTTGGCCGTCGTCTGGGGCTCCGAAATTCTCCCCCTCAAGCTGGCCGGGGGAAAGGAAATTGCTTTGTTCACCCCCACCAAGGAATCTCTGAATCGAGCGGTTGACGACCCGGAGGAAATACTCAGAGATCCTTCGGGGAGGGTTAGGAACACTGCTGGTGCTTCGTACATTAGCCTGGCGAAGGGGCTGCAAGAACGAGTTCCTACTCAACATATTGTGTACGCCGCGCAGGAGCCCACCGAGGCCGTTCCTGCCAATGCAGGGGCGGTTGTGTTTGTGACAAGGAACGCGAATAGCAGTGCGTGGCAGAAGACGTGCTTGGAGGAGATTCGTGGTCAGTTGAAGGGGTTGCCGTTGGTCGTGGTGGCGAGCTGTGGTCCGTATGACCTTCTTGGGGAGAGGGAGAAGTGGGAGGGGTGCGCGTATTTGGCGACATTCGAGTTTACCTCTCAGGCATTTGAGGCGCTGGTGGATGCCATAACTGAAGGTGCCAATGCAGGGGGCCGACTTCCTGTCAAGGATGCCTAAAGAGACGTTGCATGTTGTAGCGAACATTGTAGGTCAAAAGCTTCATCTGGCTAAGTAAATTAAAAATATGTATATCCGGGAAAGTTTGGATATGATCGACCTTGAAGCTTGTGCGACAGGTCGAACGCTTGTGAATATGTTCACTTCCCCGGATTTTGGCAGGCCAAGCGACGACCGCCGTAGCCGTACCCCAGTGGGAGGTTCCGGCTGTTCCCAAACTGCGAAATCGATGAGGTGATGCAAGGGTCGCAGGGGGTTTTCAGATTACGAGCTTCCCCCTGGTAAACCCCGTTCACAGCACCTCATTCAGTGGATAGTGGTAATTCCAAATATACAGTTCTTAAGGCTCAACACGACCTGGTTGTTTGAGGAAAGGATTGGCCTTCGAGGATCTGATTAGATAGCCACGTGTGCGGGGACACAGCCCCATCAATTGTTGCCATTGCCCAGTCCTATGCTGGCTGGCGTTCAGTTACCGCCTTAGCTCAATCATCGACGCTCTATTTCGACAGTTAATATCGCCAGATTGGCCTCGGTAACGTGCTCTGTAGACCATCATGAAGAAACTTTTCGGCCACAATAAACAGAAGAACAGTAAAAGTAACCTCCAATCAGGTTTGCCCGAGGTTAGCGACACTTCTGGCAAGAGTCAAGGACATGTCAAGTTGCTAATAACCAATTCGACATTAGGATCACACTGTACCTACACCGATACACCAGCAGCATGCTGTTTATCTCCACCAGCAAGTCCCTCAGCAACAGCAACAGCAACCACCGCCTCAGGCATATCCACCACAACCTATATCAAGTGGCCAGGTTCGTAATCTAAGGCGAACATCTAGTGAGGAGGACCGATGGGAAGTTATTTCTTCTCAGGACGAAGCCCAGCTGCGACATCAGCACCATAATTCATCGTCTACGCCTTCAAGAAATTCCTCCTACACGTCGCTACCCCCGGGTGCATCGCCCCCGATACCCAGTCCTAATGGTGCTCGATCGCCTTCACCATTCAGTATCAATACCCAGTCTTCGACACCGACGACTAGAATACCGCCCCACCTCAAGGATTATGAGTACCAGCAGCATCAGCAATACAAACAGTCAAGTCGCAAAAACCGTCAGCCCAATGCACCAGTGGCGCTTGGCATTCTACGAGCTCTAGATCCACCAACACAAGGCGCGGGGTTACAGCCCGGTGGGTTCCCACAGCAAACAAGATCTTATTCGGAGGACCAATTCTATGCGAACACTGGAAGCTACTCGGATATAGGGCATCGCGAAGAACGGGTTGAAAAGAAAGAAAAATGGGGCTTTTGGAATAGAGATAAGGATAAAGAAAAGGATAAGGTCACAGAACGCGACCGGGAAAGAGAGCGCGAACAACAAAGGTCGAAGGACCACCAGCAACAGCAGCAGCAGCAGCGAAGAGTACTGGAGCGTCCCAGGCAAGAACGACCCGACGGCCTGAACGAACTCACACGTATGATCGGTATGTTCAAACTCATATACCGGATCGCAGGGCCATTTTCATCTCATGTCATTACTCTAGGTTACTTGACTGCTACCGCTTCGGAGAACTGGACCGTCGTGCTCGATGTTTGCGAAAAGGCCTCTGCCAGCGAAAACAACGCTAAGGAGGCTGTTCGTGCCCTCCGTCGCGAGTTCAAGTGAGCTCTGTTCCGTCCCTATCAAAACTCGTTCATCTTATTGATGCCGTTCCTCTCAGGTACGGTGAGCCCGCGGCACAACTATCAGCAGCTAGGGTACTATCATAATTCGCGTTTCATCATCTTCAACCACTGATCTGAACCTGATTCCTCTAGCTATGGGCAATTATGCTTCGAAACTCTTCCGAAATCTTCATTTCTCAGTCAACATCAAGGAAGTTCCTTGATACACTTGAGGAGCTGTTGACCTCGTCCAGGACTTCGCCTGTGGTTCGGGAACGGTTGTTGGATGTTATTGCTGCTGCTGCATATGCCAGTGGTTCCAGTACGCGACTTTCGCCAATCTGCCTTGCTGTTGATCTCACCTCATTTTGCTTACAGAAAAGGATACCGGGTTCAGGGGCTTATGGCGAAGAGTGAAACCGCACGACAAGCCAGATGAGGTTCGTCCTTTGACTGAGATTCGTATTGAAGCAGTCACTGATTCCCACTACCACTAGGGTGTGCCGTTTGACAACGATGACGCCATGTTTAATCCGCCTGCCTCTAGCCGCAATTCACACTATGAGATTCCACAGGGGATATACCAAGAACCCGTGGTGGTTCAAGTTCCTGTAGACCAGCCGCCCCAGTCTGTCACACTGCAACCTGCTCCCTCACCGGTACGATTTAGAAAATTTCCTACCCATAATACATACTAAAGCTAACTATATGCAGGCTCCGCAGAAGCGGAAGAAATCCCCCCTACACACCAAGATTATCCCCCCAGATGAGGATATTCGCCGTCTCTTCCAGGAGTGCAAAATCGCCTTGGGCAATGCTTCCGTCCTTTCGCAGTCTTTGGCTTCTTGCCGGCCAGAGGATCTGAAGGATTCAGATGTCATAAAGGTTGGTATCCAAAATGCGCCCTCCGTTTCAAAAGCGCTAATTCCATATTCGTTCATCATTATAGGAATTTTACTCAAAATGCCGTGCTTCGCATGAGCTCATCTTTGCACAAATTCCGTGGGCCTCTGCCGGCGCGGAGCAATCTCGAGTTGCAAAGAATCGTGAAGATCAAGAAAACGGCATACCGACTTCTGACCAACCGACGGAACTAACCACTGAGGAGCAACTTCTTGCCGCATTGCTCAATGCACTGGAGGACCTTGTGGGGGCTATGAACCAATATGAAGATCTGGAAAGAGTGGCTTTAGAACGGAAGGCGGAAGATATCAGCCGACAGCAGGTTAGGATGGATAGAAGGGTAAGTCTATATTCAGTGAAGATTGTTGATATGCTATTCACGAGATTTTTCAGCAATTGTATCAATACGAAGATGGAACCTATGCGTCCGACACCTCTGCTTCTCACGGCGAGCAGGCCAGTATATCCTCGAATCATTCAAGATCGAATTCCCCCATGCCTTCCGCATATACCCACCATACCCATCCGACTCATGTGGAAGGCACCACTCTGGCTCCTCCTCCGCCTGCACCTAACGGACCCCGACTTCCAGCACATCCTGTTTCCCATGCTTATGCTCCGTCCCGAACGCCGTCCCCTCAAACACCTCTTAACGAATCGTACGGACATGCTCCTCACTCTCAGGCAGGGCATGCCCAACGCGATCATGGTGTTGAGGCTCTCCAGAATGGCATGGGCTCATTGCACGTTCAACAGCACGTTCAGCATGATCCATACCGACAAAGCTCGTATGACACGTATGAGCCTGGAGATCAGACGTTCGTTCAGCCTCTCAGCGAGAAGGCACTTGGGAAGCGCCGGGCTGCCGTGGATGAGGCTCCTGAACGTTAGTATCTGCACTCTCAATTCACCGATTTGATTGCTAACTTCATGTCACGACGAAATAGAACCATACGACGGCGATGAACTATACTTTGACGACAGGAATGGCGCAAATGTGGACGATAGACGCGACTCTGATGATTCGGACAACGAAGATTCTTGGAGGCGCCATAAACCTGTAAACTACGTGTATGATGCAGTCGCTGAGAGGACTATGCAACGACTTCGTGAGGGTCAGAATGGACAGCAACTCACGAATGAGGTGCATTAAATTACTCTCCGACTAGGATCCTTATATTGGATACTTTTGTAATTGGCTAAACTATTTACGTTATTAACAACTGTTTGGAATCGACTCAGCGGTAGGAATGGGAGACTTGTGGGCACCAGGCTGGGGGACAAAGAGCGGACCAGCTTGTGCTCTGACCACAGTTGCACTGCCACATAACCTTGAGTTGTCACGTCCCCGTGTTGCCCTCTAAGCGTTCCTCTTCCTCTGGACCCACAATCTGGTTAGCTCGGCCGACATGTCGAAGTCTAATATCGACACTGATATCTATGGTGGTATGAACCTCAATGTATGCCATGAAACGAATATAACTCACAAGTCTATTTGGCAGACATCTATGGCGACGAGGTCGATTTGCAAGACGGCACCGAAGACACGCAACTAGACGGTATACAGGACGAAGACTTCTTGGAGCCTGTATCTGAGCCTGTATCCCCTGTCGAAGAAAATAAGAACAAGGCATTGCCTGCAGGAACGGCAGATAATGTTCACGCGCTTCCTCCTAAACCCTCATCCTCGCAGAACTCACTCTCATACTCTGCTCAAATCGCGCAACAGTTCTCTGCATACCAGCAAACACCTAGTCAAGAACGCCAGCCGCGGCCACAAGCAATTCCATCTTTTGCAAATGGCACTGTCAATGGTGCTTCTGGCGCTGTGAAGCAAGACGAGGCTGCTGACACCATTTATGGAAAGAAGCCCTCTGAAATGCACGACCATGGGTGAGTTTACTTTCTGTCGATATGGCTGCTACTGCGAAGAGCTTGGTTCTCTGTACGATTCCACTGCTATGGTCAAACAACCAGATTCCACAATTTTGGACAGTTTACCACCTACGTGCTACGATAGTGTGCTACCCTGCCCCAGTCACTTTACTCTTGCATTCTGGTCATACAGAGGTACTGACGATTGGATACTCTTGGCACCTCTTCCTTCAACTACCGTCGAAATACTACCTTGATACCATTATTTCGATGCTTCGCTATCGCTACCCTCTCTACCATCGTCTTCGACCTGTTGGATAGCAAACTATTCATTGGCGGACTCTCTTGGGATACAACAGATGGTATATTGCCCTCGTATTATATCTCACCACGTACCGCTAATCACGATCTTTCTCCATCTATCGTTTTCGGCGAGTAGAAGGCTTGAGGAACTACTTTCAACAATTTGGCAAGGTACATCTCACCCTTGTCATGCAAACTGAGCTTTTCGTGACTCAAGCAATCAAAGGTGGATGCTTGCACAATTATGCGAGATCCCAATGGGACCTCGAGAGGGTTCGCATTTTTGACGTTCGAAGACGAAAACTCAGTCAAGTCGGTCCTTGGAAAAGAGCATATACTTGATGGCAAAGCCGTAAGCGCATCCATGTTACGTTGTTTATCCACCTCACAAAATTCTATAGATTGACCCCAAGCGAGCCATTCCAAGAGAAGAGCATCTTAGGAACACAAGATTCTTTGTTGGAGGCCTGTCTCCCAGCACGACCTCGGAATCCATGAAAGAGTTCTTTAATACGTATGGCAAGGTCGTTGATGCCACGGTTATGATGGACCGTGATACAGGGCGTTCTAAAGGCTTTGGCTTTGTCACCTATGAAGATGCTACCCACGCAGACCAACTGGTCGGCAAAGTTGGCCTTATCCTTGATGATAAACAGGTAAGATTAGAATTGTTCTGACGGAGGCCAAGATACTAACATTGATTCAGATTGAAGTCAAGGCGGCTCAGCCTCGCAGCCAACGCGACCAAGCTCGCAACTCGGCAACTCCTAACGCGCGAGAGAGTGGCCACTCTGACCAGTTGACCAAGATGGCTCCTAATAACATGGTGCAGCAACAGCAGCAGAACGCGCTTCCTATGATGTTCAATCGACCCATGAACCAAGTGCCGATGATGGGCGGGAACATGAACGCAATGATGAACATGAACCCGATGGCAATGATGGGCATGGGCATGGGCATGGGAGGCTTCAACCCGATGGCGATGAACGGCATGAACATGATGAATGGCGGGATGCAGGGTATGGCCAACATGAATGGAATGGCCAACATGGGCGCTATGGGCGGCATGCCTGGGATGGGCAATATGGGGGGCATGAGGATGGGCATGGGACCTATGGGAGTGGGCATGAATGGTGCCATGGGAGGAGGAGGAATGGGAGGCAACCCGAACATGGGTGGCATGAATGCAATGGGGATGGGTATGCGACCGAACATTACGAGTATGGGAGGCGGTATGGGAAGGATGGGAGCTGCTGCTGCTGGACTTGGACCTGCTAGAATGTCTTCTCGGGGCCAACACAATTTCCATCCATATTCCCGGTAATATGGCTTAGCTCCTTTTCGACCTTTTTTCCCTTCTTGATTCTTGTCTGTAAAATACACTGCTTACATCTATCCGTACGATTAATGCTCATATGCCTGACTTCTACATGCGCTCGATTTTGAGTTTCTAGTCTTGAACACTGCTCTTACTACGAATCCCTAATATGATATAGTATTGCTACCTACTTTGGCTCTGAAATGACTACCTCATCTCTGTGCCCCTTTTCTTTCACTCCCTTCTCAGGGTTGAGCTCGCTCAGGCTTGCTCGACCGGGAACCTGCAGGCCAACGCGAAGTTGACGCGACGCGTTGATGGTCCCGTGACTTTACACTCTTCTCTCTGTCCCTCCTTGGTTCCTCCAGACAACCGGCTGGTACCAATCGCCTCCCCGTCGAATGGGAGGGATATCTGGGACTGGTTGAACAGACAGGAACTGGAAACTTCCGAACAGAGATACGTGTTGGAAACGGTGAAAGGAATGGTGTCGATCCCAGCCTTCTCAAGTGCCAGTGCACCTGCCCCCGCCAAGCGACCGCGAGGCCGACCAAGGAAAACCACTATCACAGTTCCTCGTCCTAAGAGACCAAGAGGACGGCCTCGCAATAATCCTCTTCCAGTTCCAACGGAGGCAGAAGATTCTAAAGCTGGAATCCTCCCAAGCCAAGGTCCACTAGCGGCCGAATTTTGGCTCACTAGAGCGATCCAGGGTGACCAGCCACCGTTCAGTGATTGGACAAAGCGTGTGGTAGACAAGGCGAGGAACAAGGTTTATGTCTATGGCGGCCGACCAGTGGGTCAAGAACGCTCCCAGCCTGACCTGTATTGCTGCGAAGTGGCAAACAAGATGACCTGGATAAGCCTCACAGTATGTCACTGCTGTCTGGTCAATACATTGAATAAAGATTTAAGATGACTTGCATAGGACCAGCTGAAATACTGTAATCCCTACGCAGACCCTTTCACAGAGTCCTGTGTCATGCCCAGATCTCGACGACTCCCGTGTTTATTTAGTCCCGCTATCGCGTTTATGCCTTTCAATAAAGGCAATTATCTTATGCTCTTCGGAGGTCTTGACGAGCAAAGTGAAGATGATAGGGTCACGGACACCCTCATTGCGATCGACGTCGACAAACTTTTCTGGTTTTTTGTGCCTGTCTGGGCAGAGCATGGGTCTCGGCCCGGGCCGCCACGAATGAACGCTGCTATGGTCGCTGTTGGAGAGCAGCTGTTCATTTTCAGTGGTCGTAAGAGCATTGATTGCGAGGAAGGTCTCTCCAGCTACTCCGTCATCAAACACAACGACGGTGGAAAATGGACATGGAAGGTACCCGAATGCCCATATCCATCGCACGTTCCGTCTCTGGGCTACGATCCTCAAGTGGTTGCAACATACGGTGGGCTTAAAGTACTTTTACTGCCAGGGAAAGTGGGCGATGAGGCGAGTAGTCTTCCTTTGCGATCTCCAGCACGGTAATTAAAGCCTTTTTTCCATAGCCCATCAACATCCAACCCAAAAATATGGTGTTCTTCCATACCAGCAACCTCCTTTTCTCCCTTGCAGATGGTGTCGCAGGAAACTCTCTCCCTTCCGAATTAGGTTGGTACCATAGCTTCCTGCTCAATCCACGGCCCCCTCTGCCTTCCCGAAAAAACATCGACGCAAATGTCGGCAACATAGAAATCCCATCTGTGCTCATCTGCGGTTGGAGAATCCTGAAGGGTCTCAATCCAGACGAATCAGAGAGGCTTTCAATCGAACTGTGGAGGTACAAGTTAACTCCCGAAGACACGATAGAATGTCTCAACGTTGGCGACAAAACCAAGAAATTCCAGAAACAAGATTTTGAAGATGCCATTCTGGTTGGAGACCGTTTGTACCTTTTGGGTTCGGAGAAGACAGGTGCTGAATGGACGAGTTACGAGTATCATGACGTTACGAGAAATGTTGCTGCCAATCGGACAAGCCCCACAAAATCAACGACGCGTAGGCAGGCTGCAGGGGGAGGGCGTGGTGTGGCAGAATTGGTGGATGAGATGGATGTAGATCCAGACGAGGATGAGGATGAAGAGGAACCCATGGAACCACGGTGGTATAATGTTCGGATGGAGGTTCCGCTCTGGTGAAGGACTCTGTATTTTATTATCTCTCGCTGTTCTAGTTATCTTCGCTGTGTTTCGTTGTTCATTGCTATCGTCATTGCTATCTGTACTCCATAGTTGTAAATTATATCGCTCTCCTGTGCATCTCCACTCTACTCAAAGTTTGGAATAGTGTTTCAATTCGTGAAATTGGCATCTCTATTTTACAAGTCGTACATATCGTAAGTAATACATAAGTGGGAATCAAACTTCTGCAGCACTGGCAGTAACATCCTGCTTCTTCTCGTCAATCGATTTCTCGGAAGGGGTTTCCGAGCGCGGTTCATCGTCCTGTTCAGCTAGGACAGCCTTTTCCATGAATGTTTCCTGGGCTGGGAAGATAAGAGAAAGTCCGGTGTAGACCACCGAAGCGCTGAAGAACTGTTCGATAGTTGAGTAAGCACTGGTAGAAACTTGGATAAATCTATGAAACACACCCCGTAGAGCCAAGCGATATCGAACAATCTCAACGCGTTGCCAACATTGATATTCGTGTTGATGCTGGCGGCCAACCCTGGGAGATTTGGCGTAACAGAGATCAAGAGAGCGACTGCCGCACGCCAATTCTATGAAATGTATGAGAAAAACTTGAGCGTGATAGTCAAGATAGGATCACCCACAATCCCGTTCCAGTACAAATACCTCCCATGAGGATCATACATAGCTGGTACATCAACCTTGCCTTTGTGGACAAGCCAGTAGTCGCTAGCCATACTGGAACCGGTCCTGGTTAGAAGTAATCCTCGCAGACAACAATCCAGGCTTACATTCCGGCAAATGGACCCAAAAACACAGTGTACCCATTCATAAACGCCAAAAACCCGGGAGCCGAGCTCAAGATCTCCCAAGGACAAAGCGCCCATCCACCGATGACCGCAGAAATGATCTGTCCACGTCGAATATTGACGTATTTGGGGAATATGGCCATCAGGTCGTTGGCTGCGCTGATGCTGTTCGCGGAAATGTTGGTTCCAATGACGGAGATCACGAAGCTGAGGGCAGCGAAGAAGGCTGCTGCACGGTTGTCCCATCGATCGATGAGGTGGGCTGGGTCCCAGAGGATTTCGCCGTAGATTTTCTCGCCGGCGGATGTTACAGCAATACCTACGAATGGGGTTAAAAGAGATACATGGAGAACATAATGATGCACGAACCGAAGAATCCGACAAGGGTAAACACGGTTGGGATGATTGCTAGTTGGATGTATTGGCTTTTCTGTATGTAAGGAACTTTTGTCGATCAGCGAATCGGAGAATGGACATACGCCTTCTCAGTTTTTGCATATCTCTGTAACATCGAGATCAGAGTGATAGTCTTAGAGCGAAGCCCAGGAAACGCACGGTGAAATCAGGAATGTTAACAGCCAATGTGGCATAAAGCCCCAAACTGCTATTCAACGCGCTCAACCAAGCCCAGCTAAACGCAGATCCATGCAAAGTGCCTTGTTGATGATTGAGACTCTCGCTTGCAGGGGATTTCACCATAGCCCATATGAGAATTGCGAGCCAAGCGGCCGGAACGACGATTGACTTGACGGTGAAGAAGTGGCGAATCTTCTGCGGTGAGACGAGTAGAAGAGGGAACTGGAAGAGCCAGAAGAGGAAGTAGCACATTATGCCGACGGTGGTGATGTGTGCTGATTCTGGGAGGTGGTTAGGGACACGGGCGATGGAGGGCCAGATGGCTTTGAGCATTTGGTACATGCATTCTGATCCGGCATACGTCTGTTAGGATTAGACCCTGCATTAAAAATCTGAAAATAGGCAGAGAATGATTTGTTGTATACCTGTACAGCGAACCAGAACATTGCCAGAATGGCGCGACTGACCACGCTGAAGTAGCTCAGCCAGAAACCGAAGGATGACCGATTGAGAACCGCGAATGATATTCGTAGTCGGGCTCCGATGGTTCCATTGAGCGTGATGATGAGCTTTAGAGAGTATGAGACCTAATCGGTTCAGAAAGGTCGGCGGATTTACATACCGAGATTATGATGTGCCCGACAGCAATGGCAGCGAGTGCTTGTCTCCTGAGGTGGCAAGGGGCATGAGTGAGTCTATCGTAGAGCAGAACAGGTTGGTCTCACCAGGAGAGCCCAAGGGCCAGCATGGAACTCGCGAAAGACCAAGCGCCGGCATTCGTGGCATCCGAGATCCAGTAGGCGACATAGTTCCATGCTGTCCACGTCCTGTTGTGAGGAGGCACAGGATCCATGTCCTTGTTACTCCATCCTTTCGCGGGACCGTAAGCATCTTCCTCCGGCTCGAGAGCCCAATATGAGGGCTTGAAGAATTTCGTGATGGAGGTCATGATGTAAAAGGGCTAGCGCACAAGAGAAAGGCTTGACTTCCGAACAAAGCCTCGAGGCCTCCGCAGTGGATTGGCTGGCGGTTGCGGGAGAAGCAAGTAATTCGCAAGACCCTGGATGGCTTTAAGCATTTTGAGTGTCGCTGAACTGGGGTAAGAACCACATGGGCTAAATGCATCGTTATCTCTGATGCGCGTTGGAGAGAAAAATGTTGACGACCATACCTTATCGCGGGGAGCCGTCGACATCAGAAGAAGAACTGACTTATCACCGGTTCGTCGCCAGTACTTCTTCTTTACTTCCAGGCATCAAGTGACGGAGGAAAAGCTGAGGTCTTATTTTTGCAGAGATCACAAGACACCAATAGCATTTTTCTTTTCAATTGTGAAGACGGCCGACGGCAGCAAAGACGGCAGATGTAAGATACGACTCGGTGCAGGTTGAATACCGCTCCCGTGCCTCTATTCAATTTCCTCGAGGTTATTTTCTCGACCCTGAGAGATAAGCGTACTTCTTGTTAGGCGCCTACTGGAGCATCTCCAGAGTCCAATGGCAAGGCAGATGACAGAAAGAGCGAAGAACCGGACCGGTTTGGTTATGGCGGTGATTGTGGCGTGTGACGAGATGTGACGCTCGTTTGCGATCTCCACTTTGTCCTCAGGCCCAGTACTTTATACCCTCAATTATACCCCTTGCTTTCTCAATTCCATGTCGGATGCATTTGATGTAATACCATACGATGTAAGGCCTTTATCTCTGCTGACAATGCTAGAATTTTGCTGCTAACGCTCTATCTGAACAGGATATTAAAGGAGAGTGGAAGCGGTTAGGAGCTGGGTCTTTTGGTAATGTCTACAAGGGTACGCCAAACTGCTGTGAACAACGAAGAAGTTCAATTACTGAATTTTATTTCGAAAGGCGTGTACCTGGGACTGGACGTAGCGATCAAGGAAGTTCTACCATCCAAGGATTACGATGTTGCAAAGTATTTCGAACGAGAATGGCGACTCATGAAGGAGTGCCGACACCCCAATATCTGCCTTTTCATCGGGCTCAGCCGAGCCCCAGATGGCCGCGTTTTCATTGTCTCTGAATTTATTGACAATGGAAACGTCCGGGTCTACATCCATGATAAATCCAGACCATTCCCCTGGAGGCTACGAATCTCATTCGCGACCGACGTCACCCGTGCATTGGCCTATCTTCACGCAAGGAAATGCATACATCGAGATCTCAAGGGAGAAAACCTTTTAGTGACCTCAAATGGACGCTTAAAGGTCACAGATTTCGGATTTGCTCGAATCGCCGCCCGAAATTCAGAAGAATCTAAGCGCCTTACTTTCTGTGGAACGGATTCGTACATGTCACCAGAGATTCTACTTGGCGATGAATTCGACCTACCAACCGACATCTTTTCCCTAGGGATCATCTTCTGCGAGATCGCTGCTCGCAAATTGGCAGATGACACACACTTTAAACGATACCCGCCCAATTACACTTTGGATGCTGAAGAGCTGCACAAACTCGCCAGTGCTGATTCCCCTCCCGATTTCCTGGCGTTATGCTTGGACTGCCTGGCTGCGGATCCAGCTACTCGTCCTACCACGCGGACCATCCTTGAACGGCTAGGGGCTATCGAAGCGGAAGTGTTGGCTCGCCCAACGGAGAGCGATGATGCCCATGTGGGAAGCATCAAATTCCTGACAGGGAAACGACCTACGGCGGGACCCAGGATTCCGAGCTTTGGGATGGGTGTTGGCAAGGATATTAGGCATACTGATGCCACTTCTGCGTCTGAATCTAGTGATGAGGAGTTGATGGAGGCCATTTCTCGCCTCTCGAACGTTGGTGTGAAGAGTGATCTTGACAATGGTTCAGGTAGAATCTGCTTATTTAGTTCGATAATTCCCCCCAGGCTGATCAGGACTTTATAGGTCATGAACCTCTTCTCAATGGAACAGTCAGATCATCGTCATATTCAAATTCAGAGTACAGCACTACTGTCCTTCGGGGTCAACCGACTTCACACTCCCAAGCACCATCCCTCTCCTCCGTCCTTACAATCCGCCCTTCTCCTGAGCTCAAGAACTCGCCAACTCAAATTGCTGCCGCAAGCCCTTCCCCTCCATCGTCCCCCAAACCACCCATCCCCACTAGAGCCCTACCCACCGCTCCCGAATCCCAGTTTTTCGATCCACTAGGAACATCCTCTCTCATGTCAATTGCGAGCAATGACTCGTATCACACCGCACCTCGATCGTCCTCCGAGATCTCGAGTGCGATGGCCACTGAAGGTGGATCGACCGTGACTAGGTCTTCATTAACTGCCCCACTCGTCCATCGGTTCACGTTGTTGAAACCTGGAGCAAAGCCGAAGAAGACTGCTAGTAGCAGTGGAAGTATTTCCCCGACGGGCAGCTATGGAGACCTCAATGGGATTTGGAACCCCCTAGATTTGTTCTTTTCGAGTGGGTTGTTGAGCTCGAAATGTGATGTTTGCAATAAGAGAATCGGGTGGAAGCCGATTTTAGAATGTGATGATTGTGGCTTGAGGTGAGGAGTCTTGTTCTTTCTCTGATGTATGGGAGCTGACGATTTTCGTATAACTAGATCGCATGTTAAATGCGGAGAGATCGCACCGAGGAACTGTGGCCTCCGCCCTGTTAGGCCGAATATCCATGCTGTGTCTCCACTTTCCAGGATGAAGCAGAGCGTGTCGGGCGCCAACGTCAGGTCGAAGAATCAGTCTCAGAGTCCCGTGCGCCGATAGAATTTTATGAAATTACGATTTGTTACGATCACCTGTATAAACTGCCACTGTCTGTCTCCTTTTTCACGACCTGTTACGAACCCTGGACACCCTCAATCACCTATTTATTCGTGCATATTCCTGGCGGACTTCTGGACATACACAATTGGCACGTTCTTATGGCTTGTACTCTTTTATTTTTTAAAGTGAATGTTGTTATTTTTTCTGGGTGGTTACTGTACATTTTGTTCATATTTTTATTATAATCAGTCGGTGAAGTCTTCTGAATGTAATTGGATCCAGTGTATAAATCCCGTGCACCTGGGTGAATGAATACTATGTCAGCACAATGAATTCAAGCTAAAAAAGGACCATACCATCCAATCTTGTATGTCCACCCACGGTTGAGGTCTGGGCGGTTTGAAGGCGTTGCAATGCTGACAGGGCTATGCGACCAGTAGGGTTCATAGTCTGGGTTCGGAGAGGTCATCAAGTACATGATGGAGGGTAGCGTCGGCTGATGTGGAAACATCAGCACGCCTAGGCGGTTGAAAGGTGAATGCTGCTGCCCAAATCCAGGGCGAGGGTGCCCGAATTGTTGATGTCTGAAACCACCACCAGCCTGGTGGAAATGAGGTGCTGGGTTGCGGGAATCCTTGATATAGAAGTCTTGGTCCGTCCCAGCTCCAGTGACTTTTGGTGGTGATGATCCAACAGGTCCAAGATAAGATGAATGAAAAAAAGGCTTACTCAGTATGATGTCTTCCGGTTTGACGTTGTGCTTAACAGCTAGGGCTTTTGCTTCGTCAAGTAAACACCTCCATGCGTCAGCAAGTCGTTGAAATTTCGACCAGTGAGATACCTGGCAGTCAATCTGTTCGTTGACCGGAACTGCCATTGGCCAGCTTTAGATTTCGCTCGATCAACCTCTTGTGGATGAGAGGAATAGGTAAAACCTACCATCGCACGTACGGAGGCTGGCTATATGGCTCAAGAGGGACGGGTCGATACGGGAAGTCTTTGAAATTCCAATGCACGCCACGAGTGTGCTCCTCGATAGGGAGCTGAGCCAGCCCTTCCTTGAAAATGTTGCCTAGAATAACAAAGTCTCCAAAGTCCGTACCGCCGGCTTGCTTGATCCCATAATCGCCTGTGGTAAAGCGATGCGCTTTGATGTTGCTGTTCTCGTGCCAACAATGGTCGTGCGTTCCGGCCTCTAGGTTAGAAAGCCGCAGTTGCCGCAAGGATAGTTGTGGTGTGGCAAGCTCGAAGTCATCGTCAAGGTCGCTATCCCCGTCGTCGTCTGTATCGGTGGATCCTATCAAGGCCTTCGTCCGAGAGGGTAGTGCAGCTGGATCTTTCTCAGTAGGGAGCAGCCCGCGAAGGACAAGTACTAGGTGGCTCAGGCGCCGAGTGGCCTCGTCTGCGTCGATTATCTCAGTCTTTGTGAGCTTGATCGCCTCAGCTCTGGGAAGCATCTGCGATTTTCTGTTTAGACAGTCTGAGGGAGATGCGATAAGTGTTTACCTTCATGATAGCCATGTTGAGGCTTTCTGTAAGGTTATAATTTCGAACGGTCATCCAACCATCCTTGGGCGGCGGTAAGCCCATGATAACTTTAGGGAAACCATCAACTCTGTACGATGCATCCTGTAACTAGGATTTAGGGAACAGTATGGCCCAGGTCGGGAAACAGCTTACGCCAACGAAATCTTGCGTTTGACTTGCGTTTAGATTGTGTTGTTTTCGTACGTAAGTAGTAGCATCCTACGTAATCTTGAGCAACTGTATCAGGAAGATGATGTCTAGTCTTACCACAACATCCTCATACTAGAGGTTAGGAAAACGTCAGAGTCTGGTCTGCTGCTTACTTGGAGAGTAGCGGATACTTACGAATCTGAGTATCATCTGGGCACATGCTGCAACTCCTCTAGTGGTGAGCTCATTCAACAGTAAGTTCTGTGGAGAGCGAGTTTGGACTAGGAGGTCGAGATCTCAGGAAGGATTTCAGAATGCAAATGCCAGACTGTACCGACCATTAGAGAGAAGTATGAAGGGCGTTGGAGCCCCTTCCGCAGAGAAGCCAAGCATTTCCGGTAAATTTGGATGGCTATGATTCATCTGAGTACGATCCACTTATGCGAACTAAATGGGACTTACTAGACATCCTGTAGAAATTTTACATCCTTGATCCAACGCTGCCGCAATATGAGCAAGTGTCAAGGCACATGACAGAGACATACCTCACTAGCCTCAGCATGAGGCCCTTCGTAACGCTTGATGAGAGTTTGTCGTCCGTCTGCTTCACCGGCGCTGACTCCTGCCCACCACCCATCTTTCATTTTAGACCGACCTTTGAGTCGTACTTCTGACTGGTGGTAACGCCGGAACTGAGGCACCATTTAGTGACGAACTTGGACAATACAGAGTTGGTACATACTCCACGATCCTCGAGTACCTGGTCCGAGACTATTTCATATTCTGGTTCTGTGTCGACAGAGCTGGAAGCTGTGAGCGACTGAGTCGCCGCGGAGGTAGAGTCTATAGAAGAAGCAAAAGAAGCATTCATATCGACCGGGGAGGCAACCACGAAAAATTCTGTCTCTGCGTCGTCGTCTATGACTGCCTCCAGAGACCCTGAGCTGTAGGGTGGAGGCACAGCAGCAGTTAATTGTCTGGTTTGCTGTAGATGAGGCTTGAAGGACCCCGGGATGGATGACAGCGCATAGTGAATATCGATGAGTGTAGCAATCTGGTTAAGGACGAGATTTAACGCCAAGATGATTTCCGTGATGACGGGACTGCTTACTTGGAAAGATTGCGCAGCGTCTTCGAGATCAGCACTAAACTCCCCAATAGCCATCTCAATAGATGATTTCCTCATGAACCGCTGCGTCCAGCTGATATCACTTTGATGCTTCATGAACTCATGGATTGATTTCAATGTCCTAGTACACAGATAGAGTGTTCAGAACGGAATTCAAGGCACAAGATTCAGGACATACACTTGAAAGCGCTCTAGGTTCTTCAGTAGCGTAGGTGGTGCAGTTTGCCAGCGTCCTTCCATCTGGTCATTTATGTCCAGTAGAATGCGAGCACATCTTCGGGCCAGCCTGCAGTTTATTTTAGTCAGATCATGAAACTGCGCCATGGACAAGCACATACCTGAAGCAAGCATCTTTATTATTCTACATTCATAATGTTGGCTAAAGTCCACGGATGAGACGGAGGGACAAACCTGGATTCCCTGTTCAAATTATTAAAGGTGGAACATCATCAGAGCTGGGATTTGTACTCGCTTGTATCGTCTGCAGCATAAGCAAAACAATCCCTACGGCAGCCACGGCTGGTGGAAAGAACGACATGTTGGTCAATTCTTTGGTCAATGACACTGCCGCGGTTGTAATTTGCAGGACATCTTGAGATCCAACCCTTGTCTTTGGGGCCCTGACCTTGACGGCCTTGACGAAATTCAGTGGCATAGTGTGGACACGAATGGTCGGGGGGAGAAAGTCCTCATGCGGAGGCTATACATGTTGCACTCGATGTTGATCATGGTGTCAAAATGGGAGACTTGATTGCCCCGTCAACGTCAAACCGCGTCGCGACGCGCCCTCATAACACTCTCAAACAGCACTCGGTTTCGCGGCCTGGAAAGGTATATAATCGTCTATTATGAACTTCAAATCCAGTGAGTATATTCTATGCTGATCACATCCCATGTTGTCTCATCCTTCTAATTGCATCTCCGAGTTCTAACGCTCGCCTTCCTTCCAACCACAGCATCGCCTCTGGCGTGGATTAAGGCTGTGAGCAAAATTCTTCAATAGAAAGGTGACATAGATTCTGACCTTTGTAGGTCTTGAAGACGACTTGTCGAGGAGTGACGGCCTTGTCATGCTCACCAACCCAGGTAAACCTGAATTCATTGGTCATTTGCTCCTCGCCTGTTCCAACATTCACGACATTCGCTTTGACCCCGACGTGCTATTTTGAATTAGAAGGCATTCACTTCAAAGGATGGTCCAAACAAAGCTTACAACAACAGTGCGGCTATGGCCTTCGTCTGATCCAGGTCGTTCCGAGGTGTGCAGGATTGAGGAAGTGAGGCGGAGAATTGAGCCGATTGGAACAGGACGGGCGAAGGAGATGCCGTCGAGTGACAAGAAGCGAACATGTCGAGCTCCGGTGAACAAGCTTGCGTTTGTGAAACCCAGCTAGAGGTAACTTCAGCACTGGAAGGATGGGTAGCCATGTTTTGATCTGACCTCGTATGCTAGTCTCATGAGATATCCTCCAAAGACTTTCTGATGAACACTATTGAAGGGGTTAGAAAGAACCCGCAGTCTGGCGAGGTGAAGACATACTTGCGTTCCTGAGGGAACATCAACATACATTTGTGCTGTCGCGTGTCACCCATCCATACTCGCCGGGCCTCCATACTCTTCGGGAGATCATGCTGGCCATATTGCAAATAGAAGGAGTGAAGAGCAGCTGCCTCTTCAGAGCTTGGTGGCACTTTTGAGAGTGATCTTTGTGCGTTGGATTGGCGGCGTATTTTCATTTCTGTGTGAGATGGTTAGGGGATCGAGAAAAGGTTTGATGAAAGCACTGACGCTCTCCCAAGGAGTACAAGCGTTCTTCTTCTGGGGTCGTAATATTTAGAGGGTTGACTTGTCTAGCTTTGTGTGTTGTAGCATCCCGGCAAACCATTGAGAATCGACCTTGAGGGCTTTTGAGACGGTCAAAACATGGAGGTGAATGAATAGTCGCGTACCCAGAAGCACAGTTTCGGTTGGCTGGTCACCCCCAATGCTCTCCATCTTCACTGCAACCTCCATCGAACTCTTCCCTGTGTAAATAACTTGTCCGCTTAGCAGCACATCCCGAGAGGGATTGAGGGGTGTGAGCATATCAAGTCTGGGCGACATTAGATTGGTGGTATGAAACAGTTGACAGGATTTGGCCTTGCCTGTCTACGGATGCGGTGACGATATAGAAACCCCTCTCTTTGATCTTTCCGAGGGTTTGTACATCGGGTCCAAGCATGTGCTTGTACGCTATTGAACCGGCGAGAGAGTCGAGGTGTTCCATGAGCCTATATGTACCAGATTTAGCCTCTGGACAGATGAATGTGTGACCTCCGACTTACTTTCCGGTACGGATACCTCCTGACGCGTTCACATAGTCTTCCAAGGTAGTAGGAGAGGATGCGAACGGCAACACTACTTCGGAGTATGAATCATGCATGTTACGAGGGGCTTGAGTGGCGGCCGAGATCGTTGGTGAGGGCGCTTCAGCTTCTGGAGATGCGGGTGTTCGAGCTGTATCAAGAAGAACCTCGGACCATCGCAGAGGTGTCCTCATAGGAATAGTCCTGTAGAATGACTTGTGATTAGCACCAGTTATAACTCCAAGAAGCTACTGGAACATACCTATGGTATGCCGGGTCTGCTCTGTCCCCTAATAGGTAATATAAGATGCATGCGAGAGCCAGAAAGTTAGTCTCGAGGCTTACTGACTGCACGGAGCAGCCTGTCCATTGACATGATATCTTGATTTTCTTCACTGGCTACTACCCTCTGTGCCACAATAGGCGCTGCATTTCTCAGTGGACAAGAGGTATGAATAAATTGGCGGGAACTAGATGGTCCAACAGTTGTCTTCAATCTCTGTGAGATACAGAGACGATACATGTTTCGGTCGTCTTCAACCGGATAGTCGACAGCAAAAGCGAGCCGGAACGTTGTGATCGTCGTGGCTGTGTCGTCCTCTCCATCAGTCCTTCGACTGCCATCGTCATTTCCCGTCAACACCGACTGGATTATTGAGGCTAGAGCGGTGTTAACTCTTGCTTATCTGTGATTTCGACTGACTTCTGTGAGATGAATATCAGGACATCTGTCCAAATGACATCTTGATGCAGCCTAGAAGACTTTCTGACATTCAATACTGACACACGAATAAGGTTGTTGTGTCCTTAGTACAAAGGCTCTGGAGTCGAATTAATGTAAGCTTGGTTGTCAAGATACACCCGGTCTTCGTGGGCACTTTAATGACGCTGAGGGCGCTCATAACATTCATTCCACCATGGATTTCTTTCTTCTGAGGAAGGGCCAATGATGGTTGTCAAGAACTTCAATTTTGACACAACCCCAGGTCTCCTGGATTCAGTTTGGCAGCAAACGCTTATGACCGTAGACGGATCTACTCACGAAATGAACGCAGGTGACAGATCTGGATGTTCTTATATGAATATAGGGCATCCTCGCCGCCGTCCCCAGCCTCCTTCACCTTCTCTCTTCTCTTTCACAACACCTGTGGGACTGGTGCCCTTGACCATTTCTTTGCTGGTTCAATACCTCTTCTGTTCTTCTTTTAATAGCAGCAGGACTGTCAGAATCAATCCGTCCGGATTCCCAGTTGTGTCATGGATTTAACCCGAGCTGTGAAGGCGCGAGCAAGAACTACCGTGAGCAATCCATCACCTCCGTATTTTTTGCTACTGGGTTCATCGCCCAAACAGTATGAGCGGATCACTCGTACCAAAATCACGACGGCTTTCTTTGTCTTCAGCTTCATCCATTGCTTTGCCCAAGGCATAATCCAGGCGTTTCTTTTCCAAATCGACTCAGAATACGACTCTATCCTTTCCGTGGTCACAGCAGCCGCTGAAATTCCGGCCCGGAATATCAGCTACCTGGAAGGAAGCTCGAACAACTATATTCTGCGGATGTGCAGCGACATTCCCATTGGGAAATTTCCTTGCACTGAGATATTCAGATCGTCGATCGATGCACACAGTACTGCGCTGGTACGTTCTCTGCCTCCCCAGACCAGCACAAGAATGACTCACCCGTCCTTCTAGGACTCGACCAGCAGATCGGAGATGGTGAGGACTCTGTTTAACTGGGTTCAATTTCAACCCGTCTCATCGGATTCTGGGTTTACAGTCGCAGAATCGTTTCTTCGAGGGCGTAGTTGCCAAGCCTATTCTCAACGGGACTTCCGGAGCTACGACTGGGATCTCGCTCCTTTCGGGGTCGAACTCGGTCGTATTATCTCAACAATGCACTCAGGAGTTCCTGTATCCCGAGCAAATGTGAGAATCCATTCCATGCCAACGTTCCATGAGGCTCACATCCCAACCTTCAGTATGCGAAACTCCAAACGTGAAGACATCACTTTCATTCTTTTGCAGTTCTGGCTGTTTTCCATCTCTTTAATGGCGGTCACCACGGACTCTGTTCCCCATACGTACTTGCCCTTATTTTGAAGCCAGGAAACCCTTTCTCATTTCGGCCTTTATATTCTGCAGACTCGCAGTCCTGGCAACACGAGCGCTAGTCACGGGCTGGTCGGCCTATGCTATCTGGAGAACGAGGTACATAGAAGGCGTTTTCCAGGAACTTTTCGTCAACTCGGGAACTCCATGTTCGATCGACCTATTTCCGACTTACTTCTCGGCGCGGATTCAATATGAGGTATGTTTCGGCTTCTGTTATCGTCCACAAGGGGGTTAGACGGCTATTCCGAGTATAGATACCTGATCTTATTCTCAACTGCACTGCGTTGCTCATTGCTGCCTACCTCTCTTGGACGCTTCTACGTGTAAGCGATTTAGTGAGGTGATCCATATGACTGATAATAATTAGCCAATCATTGCAGGAATACAACGACCATTCTTTCAAATGTGTCGGAGCGCCAAAGCATATCAATCGCATTAACAAGGTGACAAACGAACCCCCATAACTATTTAGGCTTTTTCACTGATTTTCTCATAGTTCTTCATGGCGGTACTTGCCTGCCTGCAACTGGAATGCTTCGTTCTGGTGGCTGCGATGGGCTTGTGGGTTGACGTCCTGGTGAATACGGCCATTGGTCATTTATCTCAACATACGACGATTTATGAGGGTCTATTCATCTTGACCGCTATCGTGAGCTTACTTTCCATGTCCCTTCTTGAGACAACAGGCTTATAACTCTGATCTAGCTCTTGGTCCCATGGATAGCTATGGTAAAAGGAGCTTCTTCCCTGTAGTAAACAGCGTGCTAAATCGTCGACAGGGATGGTACGCCATTCGCCAAGAGAAAAGACTTCTTATGTGGATCTTCCTCGGAATTGCGTTCTTCATTTTCTCTGGATGGTCGATCATGTTCTATTCAATGGTTTATAGGTGGTAAGCATTGTCAGCGTCCTGTGATTTTGTTTGCAGCTTGCTGATTTGATCTATTCAGGACATTCATGCAATGGCCATTCATTGGGTGCTTTATCGTGGCGTCTTTCGTCCTCATTGGATCCACCATGATACTGGGCGTCGTCTGTAGACTCAATTTTGGCAGAGGCCTGAAGGAATATCGTGAGTACCGATGCTTGCTTTGGTGCTTCATTGATTGAACGCGGAACAGTCCAAGCAGAAGCAGCTCTCGCTTCATCAAATTTTGCTCCGGAGTTGTTCGCGCATGATGAAGAGAAAGGTAAAACTATGGACTTGGATATGAAGTACTAGCTGCTTTGGACAGTAGGCAGGTTGTAGTTTGTACCGTTTGGGTTGCCGTTAGTGCCGGACTCCTGTTTGATTAGATTAGATGGACAATTCAAGATCGATCAAAAATTTTGTGGTATCCCGACTTGACTCCTACATTCAAAAGCAATGGCACCCCTCAGTCATGCCTCCATCGTCGACGGCTGGTTTCGCGAAATTTCTTCGCAATGGCCTGGACAGGCTATGACTCTCAAGGTCAACAAAATTCTCCACGTCGAGAAGTCCCTTTATCAGGATGTCCTGGTTTTCGAGTCAGAGACGTTCGGCAATGTTCTCGTCCTAGATGGTGTTATCCAATGTACTGAGAGGGATGAATTCTCGTGAGTTCGGATTGATTTTGAGCCTTTAGATTATCCGATCTCATAGTATGTTAGTTACCAGGAAATGATTGCCCATCTCCCTCTCGCCAGTCATCCCAACCCCAAGAAAGTCCTCGTTATCGGTGGGGGTGATGGCGGTGTCGTTCGAGAGGTGCTCAAGCACTCCTCTGTCGACGAAGTTGTCCTCTGTGATATCGATGAGGTGTGAACCTTTGTTACTGGATTCGTCCTTGCTCTCATACCTTTTTGCAGGCGGTTCCTCGCGTATCGAAGAAATACTTGCCCCATATGGCTTCGGTTTTCGCCGACCCTCGCGTCACTGTCTTCATTGGCGACGGCTTCAAGTTCCTCGCAACTCATGAAGGAACCTACGACGCTATCATCACCGATTCCTCAGATCCTGTCGGCCCTGCTGAATCGCTCTTCCAAAAGCCCTACTTCCAGCTCTTGCATGATGCTCTCGCTCCCGGAGGACACATTTCAACGCAGGGCGAATGCCAATGGATCCACCTTCCTCTCATCGCCGGCCTTCGCAACATGACTGCCGAGCTCTTCCCCGTTGCTGAATACGCTTTCACCACCATCCCTACCTACCCCAGTGGTCAAATTGGTTTCCTTGTCTGCTCTAAGGAAGCTGGCCGTGACCTCCGCACTCCTGTCCGCGATGTCCAAGGCACTATCTATTACAACAAGGCCGTCCATAGCGCAGCTTTCGTTCTCCCTGAATTTGCTCGCACCATGCTCGACAAGGGTGTCGATATCACGCCCAAGTTTGGCCGTGCTGCACTCGCTCAGGCCGCTGCCGACACGCCCAAGAAGAAGGTTCTTCTGCTGGGAAGTGGATTTGTTGCGCGTCCTTGCGCCGAGTACATCGTCCGAAACCCCACCAACGACCTCACAATCGGTACGTCAATGTTTTCCTAACCTGAATTGCAGAGACTAATACTTTGCACAGCATGCCGCACCCTCAAGAGCGCTGACGCCTTAGGCGATGGTCTACCCAATGTCACAGCTCTTTCACTCGATGTCAACGACCAGGCCGCCCTTGAGAAGGAAGTCGCCGCCCACGACCTCGTCATTTCTCTGATCCCTTACACCTACCATGCCGCTGTCATCTCGGCCGCCATCAAGGGCAAGACCCATGTCGTCACCACCAGCTATGTATCCCCCGCCATGAGGGAGTTGGATGCCGCTGCTCGTGAGGCAGGCATTGTCGTCATGAACGAGATCGGTCTCGACCCTGGCATCGACCATCTTTATGCCGTCAAGACCATCGACGAGGTCCACGCCAAGGGAGGCAAGGTAATGTTCCATGTACTCATGATTGTATTATCCCGGATCCTGAAACTGTCCTGTAGATCAAGAAGTTCTTCTCCTACTGCGGTGGCCTCCCAGCTCCTGAATGCTCAGGCAACCCATTGGGATACAAGTTCTCCTGGTCCTCCCGCGGCGTTCTCCTCGCCCTCCTCAACTCTGCATCCTACTTCGATGGCGGAGAGAAGGTCGACGTTACTGGCTCCGAATTGATGAAGCATGCTCAATCATACTTCATCTCGCCCGCATTCGCCTTCGTCGCATACCCTAACCGTGACTCCACTCCTTTCAAGGAGTTCTATAACATTCCTGAGGCCGAAACCGTCGTGCGCGGCACCCTCCGTTACCAAGGATTCCCGGAATTCATCAAGGCGCTTGTGGATATGGGCTGGCTGGACCAGAACGAGAAGGAATGGCTTGTGGATGGATTGACATGGGCGGAGGTTATGCAGGAGGTCGTCGGCGCCACTGATGCTTCGGAGGCGTAAGTCGGACAAATGCGCATTTGTCCATCTCAAACACTACTAATTGTTTTCCAGTACGCTTGTTGCAAAAGTCAAGGAGCTCTGCACGTTCCCCAACGATGCTGAGACCACGAGGATCGTATCCGGCTTGCGCTGGATTGGCCTCTTCTCCAAGGAGCAGGTCAAGCCCCGTGGCAAGAACCTCCTCGACACCCTTTGCGCCCAACTCGAGACTCTCATGAAGTATGAAGCCAATGAGCGCGATCTCGTTATGCTCCAACACAAGTTCATCGTGCAGTGGCAAGATGGCCGCGAGGTATGTCACGCCATCTGTTTTACACGAAGCGTTGCTAATTTGTTCCATACAGGAAACTCTGACATCTACTCTTGAAGCCTACGGACGCCCCGGCGGTCACTCTGCTATGGCTCTCACTGTTGGTGTCCCTTGCGGCATTGCTGTTCAGCTTGTCCTGGATGGTGTTCTCAAGGCACCTGGTGTCCACGCTCCTTATAGTGCAGAATTCTGCAACCCGCTCCGGGAACTTCTTGAGCAAGAAGGGCTGGGTATGGTGGAGCGTGTGCTTTGAACATACCAGAAGTATATATTTCGTAGATTCTCTTATTTGCTTCGCAAAACTGCCCATCATTGTGTCTGCTCTGTTTCGGAATTTTATTGAGCTTGTTGCTTGTGTACAGAAAAGTGGGACAGAGCATCTGAAATAGGTGTAACCTCATCTCTAACCACTTGCAAGCTGTAAACATCCTGTATGCAGTGTTTGAGGCTTGGTCATGAAAATCAGAGTGTTATCTTCTGTAACCAGTAATTCAAATTGTGTGAATGTCAAGAGGTACTCAGGTTTTGAAAATTATACCCAGAGTTGGTTTTTAATTTAAGAGTAGTAGAGAGAGGTACCCCCCTACTGTGGAAAATTATGTGATTACCAACATCTATTTATGTCTAATATAGAAATTAGTTGTAAATAATTATACTTTTGACCAACTTTTGACTCTTATTGGATGACTTCCTGCAGGTAGGTGATGTTAATTGTATATTTCATCAGCAAATCCTGGTGCGCTATATGGGGCTATATAGGCCACCATAGCACCATAGCACCATAGTAAGGGTATACCACGTACATAGTTCTCATTAGCTTCTATATCATGTCTATAGTTGCCACGTTGGCTTCATAGTACTAAGTAGGTCTAGCGAGCAGGCTATCCACTATGGAGTCTGTCCAGAATTTCCCGGGTGGTTCACTTGAACCAGTTCAGTTTGCTTCAATAGCACTCAAAATTTTAATGAAAATATAATCAAACATATCCTATTTCAAGGCTAACTACAACATGGAGTACTATGCTAATATACAGGCTCCCTAAGTTACCTAGAATCTGCCAGGGGTAGGCGTTACCCTGGGGGTATGGCCAAGGGTAGAGCAGGGGTAGGGGTAAGGGTAGGAATTTGGTACCCTTGCTCTACCCTTGGGTTTTGGGAGGGGTAAAGGTACTTTTTTAATTGATCTTTTGTCGGTATTTACTACGGCTACATTATACACTTTACCTTGCACAAAAAGCTCAAGAAACGGTGAAGAAACGGCGCAGAAATGGTGAAGCCGCGCGTGCAGAGTGGGCGTGGGAACATGACGAAGCGGCTTTGAATTTGCCAGCGCAACGGTTCTGGGCAGCAACATCGCGTTCTGGCCACTTTTTCAAGCGCGTAAAACGCGTAGATATGGCTTAGAATGCTTCCGAATGCAAGGCTATGTCGAGCAAGCATGCCTTCCAGTGAGGGAAGTTGCAGAGCGGCCTACCTTGAGCTAAGTGTAGGGTTGTGAGGTAAAGCGAACTATGTAATAAGACTAGAGAAGTCTCCAATGTATTGAGGTGAAGTACATAGGTTTATATACATAAGGAGAGCGTGCACAGACCATGTATATGTAAGCATATCTAGAATGTTCTGTGCTAAATATAGTACGGAAGTGACACGGAATGAGTCATAAGTAGTCATGAAGTGTCACGTGAGTTGCCATGAGGCGTATTTGTAAGAAGGCGTAACAATGGTGCGATATGGCGCAATACTAGATCATGTGATGTCACGTGATTAGTCATGTGAGTGGTACGCGTCAATTCAACACACCCCCTCAAAGACCACCTATTGTGTGTCTTTGTTCTTAGATGAGTAAAACTCAAGTCCAAGTTGAGATCTGAACTGCTCAAATTTGACACGGTCCAAATTCTTGGTCAGCATGTCAGCAGTGTTCTCATTTCCAGGTATAAAGTATAACTCTATGATACCGTTTTCAACACATTCGCGGGCGTAGTGATAGCGAATATCAATGTGTTTAGTCCGGCGTTCCTGGACAGGATTTGATCCGATAAAGATCGATCCCTGATTATCACCGATAACCATAGTAGGTTCAGTTTCAGGAAGACCAATTTCAGACAAGAGTGACCGAAGCCATGTGACTTGTCGACATGTGTCTGACAAAGCCATGTATTCAGCTTCTGTCGATGATAGCGCAATTGTTTTCTGCGCTTTCGACGTCCAACAGATAAGTCCATTGGCGAGTTTCATAATATATCCTGATGTAGAGCGACGCATGTTTTCGTCAGACGCCCAATCAGAATCTGTATATGCATGCAGACCACCATTACTAGCTCCGTCATAGACAAGTGAGTAGTTGGGGTAGGTAGCTAAGTACCTTAGCACATGTTTGGACTTTTCGAGATGCTCTTTGCTTGGATTTGCAGAGAATTGCGATAGTTTGATTACCGCAAAGGCAATATCGGGCCGTGTGCCTAGCATGAGATATAACAGAGATCCGATCACGGATTGAAACTCTGATTTGATCTTGGGATTGGGAGCCTCAGTATTGGTTTTACTAGGTTTCCAGCCAGATGGCAGTGGAGTGTAAGTGGTTTTAGCATTAGTCATTCCATAGCGTTGCAATACTTTTTGGAGATAAGGAACTTGATCAAGTTTGATCATGTTCTTGTCCCGAGTAATGCGCATGCGTAGAAATTCCTTAGTGTCACCAAGGTCTCGGCATTCCTATTTCTTCATGAATGCGGATTTCATCTTCAAGATGAGGTTCCAATCAGACCCCATGAACATTGCATCGTCAACATACACAACAGCAACAACAGTCTTGCCATCTTTAGTATGGTGTACAAAGACACCTGCATCGGATGTTGTTCGTTTGAAACCCAATGCTTCCATGGATTTCGTCATCTCTTTCCACCAAGAGAGACTTGCTTGTTTGAGGCCATATAGTGCCCGTTTGAGTCTACAGACTCTATTTCGGTGGCTTTTGGATTTAAATCTTTCTGGTTGCTCCATATAGTTTTCCATATAGAAAGGCAGTTTTCACATCAACACCTTGAATGTGCCATCCTTCTAATGCGGCTAGCGCAAATAGAGTTCGAACGGTTTCAAAGCGTACAACCGGGGAAAAGATCTCGTCAAAATCTATACCCTCGATCTGTGAGAAGCCTTTGGCAACAAGCCTAGCCTTTTTGCGACCATCAGATTTGATGTCAAATACCCAACGGTTCTTGACAATCTTTCGGCCTTTAGGTGGATCAACTAGCTCATACACGTCTCGTTCACGGAGCGCCTCAAGCTCCTGTTGACATGCATTATGCCATTCCTTCTGCTCCGCTTTTGGCAGTCGAGCAATATCGCGGAATTGCATCTCGCGAATGTTGGGTAGTCTAGGTGTAGAACTATCCGATAGAAGTGCGTGAAGATACGGTGGAGTATACTCATCAGCTGGCATAGCCAGGTCTGCCTGATGGAGTAAGTATTGTATCAATGGCACACCCCCTTCCTTGCACAGTTTTTGTGCCCAAGCGAGATCAGCATCAGAATCTTCACGAGGCCGTTTCGGCGGACGTGGCAATTTCTGTTCAGGCACAATGCCTTGCATGCGATCCTCAACCTGTTCTCCTGATGGTTGATCGTCATCATTCTCGGACTGTTCGCTAGTATTGGAGGTTGTGATCCCTTCCATCGTGTCAGTTGGCTGAAATGTAGCCTGACGATGGTCATAACCGGATCGTGGTACTTGTCTGGCGCGCCCAGGCATTTCACCCACGGTCTTTTTCCAATATCTGTCCATGAGAATGTCCCTTTGGATTTCAGAGGGAAGACGATTTTCTCCATATACATTGCCAGGTTTTCTGGTAATGGTACGTATCCTTTGGGGATAGCGTCACAATGGTATGCCTTGAGGCAGTTGTGGTCCGCTATTATTTTCAAATTGAGCACGATCTGGAAGTGATCTCCAGTTTTCCACGTCAATTCGACGAAGTCGGAATTTAGATGGATCAATTTGATATGGTCGTTTTCCATTTTCGGACTGACCAGGTGGATACGCGGAACCCTGACCTGTTGATGTTGGGTTATCAACATAGAAGTCTTCATTATCAGAGACTTCCTCAGGTTCCTCTTCCACAGTAGGCATTTTGCCTTTACCCTTGTCCGATTTAGGTTTTGGAGTGGAAGGTGGAGAAGGAGAAGGGGTTCGGGTGTGATCAGAAGCATGATCATTTTGATGTTGACTAGGTGGTTCTGGACCATCATTGTCATCATCTCCCGATTCCGAAGGAATTTGTTGATCTGGAACATGATATTCCGGGTCTTGCATCAAAGGTTTATCACCTATACGTGTGATGCCACGACTTTTGTGTTCAGGACATTTGGGGAATAGTGTTTCATCAAATAGTGCTGTAGTTCCAACAAATATTGTGTTGTTGTGAAGTCGCATGAATTTGTGCGCCTTCATACCCGGTTCTGTACCAAGGTACAACATGAGTTCCGATTTCGGAGCAAGTTTGTTGGTTCGTTTGTCCTCAGGGAGGTAAACGTAAGCACCACAACCAAATACACGGAGGTGAGAAATGTCTGGTTTCTCCTTAAAGATAACCTCGTGGGGTGTTTTCCAATCGATTCTTCGAATTGGAGTTCGATTGTATAGATGAGCACTATGTGCCACAGAGAATTCCCACCACATGTTAGGAAGGCAAGCATCGTGATGCATAGCCATTGCTTTATCCATGATGGTGCGGTTAAAGCGCTCTGCACGGCCATTTTGTTGAGGCGTGTGCGGTGCACTTTTCTGAATCTGAATGCCATGTTGTCTCAGTGCATTCTCAAACTTGGTGAATTCACCCCCTCCATCAATACGCCAAGATTTGATCTTAGCTCCGAACTGGGTGTCAACCATGGCAGCAAAGTCTTCCATAGCTTTGACGGCTTCCGACTTTTTACAAAGGAACGTCACCCATCCGTGGGAGGAGTTATCATCCAAGAAGGAGATAAAGTATTTGTATTTGTGATATGAAATCACGGGAAATTCCTTCAGATCGGAATGAATCATCTCGAAGGGTTCCTTTGCACGAGATTCGGATGGTGGGAAATACTTTGAAGGCATTTTCCCTTGTGCACATCCTTGGCAAATTGGATTCTCTTTTGGGAATTCGATGTTTTGCGGACCTTTCCGCGTATGTACCTGACTACGGCGTAAAACTTCCTTAGACGGATGTCTGAGGCGTTTATGCCACAAGTCGTACATGGCTGCAAACACGCATGATGCAGCGACCATCTTCTTTGCAGAAGTGATCTTGGTATCTAACCAATAAAGGTTATCACCAGGAATGTGTGGTTTACACACTATCTCCGCACGATTCTTATTCCGAGAATAGAATGTCATCGTGGAAGATGAAGCCCTAAGAAGGAGTTTCTCCTTCTGTAAGAATTCTCCCATAGCGAGTAATCGCGTGGAGAGCTCAGGGAAGTAATAGACTGGAAATAGACGTGTAGTCACTTCAACAGTCTTGTCGGTTCCGGGTCTCACAAATGAATGATCGATGAACACAGTTCCTCGACCTCTTATGGAAACTTGACCGCTTGCGGTTATAACATTTCCAAAGTCACCTTCTTCGTAGTCGGTGAAGTCATTGAGATTATTCGTAAAATGATACGAAGCACCGGAATCCATGATCCATGATGCGGATCCGTCATCTGGTCTTTTTCCCTTACACTTGTTGCAGTTAATTGCATGATTCATAAATTTTTGTGACGAGTTAGTCACAGATCCTAATGCTGGCATACATGTCATAGTAGAAGTGGGGGTATCCCCGAATGCATATGTATCGTGTATAGTAAAGTCCGTAGAGTTCGTGCGTGAAATTAATCGTCGCCGAAGAGCTCGCTGGAACTTTCTATCAGCATTTGATCTTGAATCAAAAGTGCAAGATACTTGCCTGTCAAGAGGACCGGTTTGGTCATTGGCGGCCATTTCTGCATCCCAATCCATCTCCATGTGACCATCTTGACGCTAATCTTCCTGATCCGATTCTCCGCCGAGAGATATTTCGTCTTTGTCGCAACGTGTACGTTTAGTAGGGCGGGGAGAAGGGGGAAGATCAACAACTTCCTCAATCTGCGCAGATGATGTGGGAGTTTCCTCCGAAGTAGAAGACTGCGCTACAGTCTTCTTGGCGCGTGGACGAGGGTCATTGGTCTTGCCACATGTATGCTTGACTGGTCCTTCGACCTCTGGATTAGTCCAGCAGCCACACCTAAGTTGGCAAGTCAGCTCCGCAATTTGCTTGGCATGATCAGGATGATCGCACGTGTTGTTGTCACATTCAAGCAGATGCGGCCATGGGCATCCAGCCTTAAGAGTCGCAGCATAGTCCTTTTGGACACCGTCAATGATGGGTCTGCTGTCCCATTTACCTGGGAGAGCGCCTACATCAATGTTGTAGTCGTGGATACCGCAGGCACGAAGGAGTTCTCGATCAGAGAATGATTGCTCCTTGTGGAACATCGCCATCAAGGGGCGAAGATAGCGGGGCTCAACAGGCATGGACATGCGTTCCAAGAAAGTCTTGGCTTGCATGTAGCGTGGATCCTGTTGATCGCCAGATTGGCCTGGGCCAGTCCACGATGCAGGGGTGGAGATGCGCTCAGAGAGCGTGACTCCAAGACGGTTGATAAGTGCGACCTTAGCGGTCGTGGGGGCAGGAGGTGGAGGTGGAGTAACCGGTGGAGCCACCATTGCCATAGAGGCAAAAACGGTGGCTGCCTCAGCCTGATGGGCGTGGCCTTCTTGCTTCTTCTTCTGCGGGCGCCGATTATTCTTGGTCTTCTTTTGGGAAGGACCAGAGTTCGAAGATCCGCCTTGCGGCTGTGACTGCTGCTGGTTTTGACCCTTTTTGTGCTTAGGGTCAGCACCTTTGCGTTTGACAGCAGAGATCTTGTTGGCAACAACAGGGTTACCAGTGCGGCGTTCGAATTCGGCAACAATCGACGATCGGATGTCTGCAAAGGTCAGACTGTTGATCGTGATGTTGGGTCTGGACAAAGCCATAGACGCAACACTATCCCATTTGGTGGGGATAGCGGCAATGAGAATCATCGCCTTGACGAATTCGGGGAGAGAAGTACCACTTGCTTCGAGACGCTCAAAATATAAGTTGAGGGTGGCGATTTCGGGGTTGGGATTGGAGTTCCCAGAAAGCTTAAAGGTGATAGCTTTCTTGAAATCAGAGAAGATGATCGAAGGTCCAGGGTGATCATAATTGGTGCTAAGATTTTGCCATGTGGCGGCAGCATCTGCTCCAATGTTGGCGGTTGACATCGCATTAGTCATGCGGAGTGTCATGATACCCTGTGCCTGATCATTCTTATCATGCCACGATCTCATTTCTTTGAGTTCTTCAGCAGTGGGTGCCTGGGGATTGACAAACGTGGGAACCGGGTAGTGACCGGCAACGATCTGCCAAAGTCCTTGGGACTGCAAGTAGGCTTTCATCTTCGTTTGGAAGATGATCCAGTTACTACCATCAAAGGTAGGGACGAGTGACGTCATGTTTGATGAAGACATTGATCTTTCAAACAAAGAAGTCAGCATCAGTTGAGACACATGTAACAGTGACGACACTGCTGTGCTCAACGAGCTATAGACCTCTATACCAGATGGTATTGAGATACTTCCTGAGTTGTCGAAGATCCAACCCTTGAGGTTGATCTTAACGACGAGCTCAGAGGTAGTGAACCGATCCGCAATGTCGAGCACACCAGCGAGCTGGTAGCTACAGACAGCGATCAGGGCCCATAACCTGTCGAGCAAGCATGCCTTCCAGCGAGGGAAGTTGCAGAGCGGCCTACCTTGAGCTAAGTGTAGGGTTGTGAGGTAAAGCGAACTATGTAATAAGACTAGAGAAGTCTCCAATGTATTGAGGTGAAGTACATAGATTTATATACATAAGGAGAGCGTGCACAGACCATGTATATGTAAGCATATCTAGAATGTTCTGTGCTAAATATAGTACGGAAGTGACACGGAATGAGTCATAAGTAGTCATGAAGTGTCACATGAGTTGCCATGAGGCGTATTCGTAAGAAGGCGTAACAATGGTGCGATATGGCGCAATACTAGATCATGTGATTTCACGTGATTAGTCATGTGAGTGGTACACGTCAATTCAACAGGCTACACTATTCAATACAAAAAAGACACGTCAATCAGTGTTTTCGATGGCTAGATGGGGGGATATATTGAGAGGAGACCTGGTGCAGGCAGGAGACCTCATAGGTGCGTTCTGGACGCGTTTTCTCGTATCTTTACTCATATATTCATTCTAAGGACTTATTCGCATGTCTATCGAGCTCCTACGACGCCAAAACCATCCTCAACCCGCACCCTTCGAGGGTAACTCCTACCCGCACACCCTTTGCCTACCCTCCGGCCAAATCACGGGTACCCTTGCGTTAGCCAAGGGGTTGGCTAAGCGACGGGTACGGGTACGGGTTGCGTCAAAACACCCGAGGGTTACCCGTGGCGGGCCCTAAAGTTACCCTTTCCCGCAGCATGCCTGGCCAGCCCAGGCACTTCATGAGCAGCTAATGTTCCACTTGCATTGCCTCCGGCTTTGGCAAGTCAATGGTTCTTGCATAGCAACGGGGTGGGGCAGTGCGTGATGGCAGTGGTGTCGGTACTCCTGTAGGTACTTCATGTTGCAGAGAATTGTCATACCTGTGAGGAAATTATGTTAGCATTGATGAAATAAAGGTGCCGTGATAGATATCAGAACTTACCAGAGTCCCCCGGACACGAATGGGAGGTAACGACTGTGTTTTGGCAGGTCCATCAGCAAAATCTCACTGGACTTGCAGAAGGCTGTCTTGCAGCTGCCTTGTAAATTACTTGCAGATGTTTGAAATTTCTTTTAGTGTTTAAAAATAACTTTTAGCACAAAATAAAGCACAAAAACTTTAAGTAAGTTGATTGCAAGCCATACTATAAGACAGTCAACCTAGCTTATAGGGCTTATAGGGCTTACATACCTTGAGTGGCTTGCAGAGTGCTGCAAGACAACTGCAAGTTTTCATAAGCCAAGGCAAGGCAGCTGTAAGCTAGGTATTTTTTTGCTGATGTCATCGTTACCACAAGACTAGGAAAATATTATGTTAGCCTTCTGCAGGTACATACCGCAGTATGCATTAGGACTCACCAGTGGTACCTAGGTATTAGGGATACACGCGTGCATGTTCTTTCTACTTCCCGTAGTCCACATATATTGGAAGGCTGTGAAAAAAGTCAGTAAACAATGAAAGAATGAGGACGACGCTAAATAAGCGCCGCCCTTGATAAGTCTCGTACCTGGTCATAATGCAACGCGGCATATGTACATCTCTGGTGTCGAATTGATAGAGATAATGTCGTTAATTATCTGTCAGAGGTGAACAGGTGATGAGTGAGGCATATCAAAGAATGATTTGTTTAAGTCCATCACCTCGTTCTTCTCATGGTGGTTCTGTTTAATCTCGTCCCATACCTTCACCTCCTGCACCTTCGCCTTTCCTTTCGCAGCTTTCTCCTTTGCATGAGTGGTCAAAGGAGTCTCTGCAGTGTTGTAGATGGGTCCGAGCTGCAGTGGGCTACTATGATCCCAAGGGCTGTTCACGTAGCCACTTTGGCTAAAGCCAACATGTAGGCCTTCGTCGTTGGGAGAGTAGGTGAACACAGGTGCAAGACCCTCATCTGGACTTGTTAAGCTAGTATCGCTACGTGCTCAACCAAGTATCAAGAGTTCAGCTGCTTAGTCCTCTACCAGCCTTTGTAGAGACGAGCGAGAGTAATCGAGCGAGTCGAAGTTAAAGCAAATAGCGATGTATAGGCTTTTAGGTCAAGCTGGGGAAGCAGGACCGAAAGCGTGAAAGTATTTATACATGAAGAGTAGGGCTAAGGGTTGGGCATTGCGCAGCAATGCTAAGTAAGCAAAAGTGAGTATGACTCGGAGTGAGTCAGAGTAAGAGTCACGACGAGTCATGGTAAGTAAATATAGTACAAGTATCCCACAATCGTGAGAATACTGAGTAATCGTAGCTAAAGGGATGAGTAATGCGCAGCAGTACTGAGTAATCGTATAAACGTAAGCGGGGCGGGGGGATAGTAATGGTAGATGAGTAAAAGGAAAAAGAGTCCGGGTGCGTATCCAAGGTAACTGTAACATTACCCTCTCGCTAGCGTTGAAGTCACCTGGCTTCAATTCTTCCTCTTGCCCCAGAAATGGCGGTCTATGTTCTTCCAATAGCGTTGTGGACAGTTAACCGGGTAATGGCCTGGGCCGCGATGATGACACAGACGACAAACAAAACGAAAGCAATGGTATTGTCGATGTCTGCCTCCGCAAACATAGCATCGGAAGTGTCGGGGCGGTGGTGGCTGATTGGCGAGGTATCCGGTACGCGGCGCCTTCTGTGACGAGATCGTTGAGGAAGAGGGTTCACCAGAGTTGGCAAATCTGACTCTGGTGGGCTTTCGAATGCGGAGAGGTAAGGTGTCGGTGGGTTTGACATTTGGGTTGACGTTTTCCTTGTCGCTATCTTGATCCTCGGGTATAGTTTGAATGAAGGGATTGTGCTTTATCTTGGCAGCGGTAGCAAGGTTGGTGACGGGGGGAATTCTTGGAGGGTTCCTCGAACCTGACGTGCCGTGAGAATCGTCGGTTCTTCGGTGGTTTGATCTTCCTCAGGCCCCCAGGGATTGGCGGCAAGGGTTTCGAAATCTGTCTCTTTCGGGTTGGGGAACCAACTTCGTCGTTCAGGATAGTGCTGATCAAGGAAGGCTGTACCTCCGGCAGCAAAGAAGAGGTCGGTGAGGGTTTCCTCCGTGCGTTGGTCAGAGCTGTCAAGAGCTCGATCAAGTTCTTCAAGGGTTTTCGAATATAGGTGGCGTAGACGAGCCACTTCGTTGCGGAATTTGGTTCTTCGGTCGTGGTAGGCTGAGCCCCGCTCTGCCACTTCGGTGAGGAGGTTGTCGTTGTTGCTCCAGGCAGTGTTCATACGGAGCGCCGTAACAGCGGAATCGGTTTTGAAGGTGTTAAGGATGATGGTGCGGTCGTAGGAGGAGACATTGGAGGACATTATAAGCAAGATGTGTTTGCTTCGGCGAAGTGCTGTGGGTTGATGGAGATTCACCGAATGTTCTTCCTCTTCTTATATGCTTCAAGGGTCTTCTTGGCGTTCTGGAGGTTTCTCACAGGTTCCCATGAGTTCTCCGATGTCGGATATCCTTTCCACTTGATCTTGTAAAGGATCTTCCCACGATGTCGTTTGTGTGCGACAATTTCTTCCACTTCCCATTCTTCTTCTTGATTGATGAGGTCAGGTGGCGGTTCTAGGAAATTGGGCCCATGTGTCTCGGTTTCCTTGTATGGTGTGAGGGGGGTGGCGTGGAACACAGGGTGAATTTTCCATGTTCGGGGTAGTTCTAATCTGTAGGTCAGCGGACCTAGAACTTCTTTGATCGTGAAGGGGCCTTCTCGTCGTGGCGTGAACTTCTTTGAGTAGTATGCCAGTTTTAGGTTAGTTGTTTCCAACCAAACCTTCTGTCCTTGTTCAAATGGTTTGAAGTTACTTCGGACACGTTCGGCCATCTTTCGTCTCGCAAGTTCATGGGCGGCCGCAGCTTCGTCTCGTGCTTGTTGGAGTTCTTTCATTCGGGTTTCCGCAGCAGGGACATTGGTCTTCTGATATGGAAGGGGAATAGCACGTGGTTCTGCTCCGTTCATTAGGTAGAATGGAGTTTGTGCGGTGACGGCATGAACACGTTTGTTATGGGCGAATTCCATTAGGGGAATTAGTTCTAGCCATTTCTCGGGGTTGTTGGCGCAGAATAGTCGGAGATAAGCGCCAATGTCTTGGTTGACGCGTTCAGTTTCTCCATCTGCTTGTGGGTGATATGCGGTTGTCAGGGAAAGCTTGATTCCTAGGAGTCGTCCTAGTTCTTGGAATACTTTGGATGCGAATTGTGGGCCTCTATCAGATATCAGTTTGTCAGGAAGTCCGAATCTTCTGTAGACAGCATCCAGGTAGTTGTTGGCAGTGCCTAGGGCGTCAATGGTCTTCTTGCAAGGGATCAAAATTACCCCTTTACTAAGGCCATGGTCTACCACGACCATGAGTGAGTCGTAACCGTTAACCTCGGGAAGATCAGTGATGAAATCTGTAGAGGCAAGTTCGAAGGGTCGTGTGGCGGTAAATTTGACTGGGTTCAGGGGAGGTGCCGTGGGGTGTGTATTGACCTTCATCTGTTGGCAAGGGGCACATCCATCAACGTAGGATTTGACAGTTCCAAACATTCTGGGCCACCAGTAGTGTTCGGAAATTAACTCCATCGTCTTGAATGCTCCGGGGTGTCCGGCCATAGGTGCGTCATGATACTTCTGTATGAGGCTTCGTCGTAGGGTAGCGTCATTAGGGACATAGCATCGCCCCCGGAAAAAGAGGAGAGAGTCCTCTACTTTCCAGTCGGCTAAAGCCGATTTGATGGGGGTAGAGTGGTTCTTCAGGTGTCGTATTGCTTCCGTGAAGAATTCGTCTTTCATCATGTGTTCGGCAAATTCCGCCTTAAGTTCGGTATCAATTGTTCGGATGAAGAGTTTATCAGGTAGCATGGTGATGTCTTCGTTGTCGGTGTCGTGGTCTAGAATGTGATCTGCTCGTCGGGATAGTTCGTCAGATTGGACCATCTGAGTTCCTGGTACATGGACCAGGTTTAGGTCATATTGGGAGAGGAGTAAACTCCATCGTGCTTGTCGTCGGCTAAGTTTCTGTGGCGTTCGGTAGTAGGTTAGGTTCTTGTGGTCGGAGAATACCGTGACAGGGTGGGCTGATCCTTGTAGATAGTGTCGCCAAGTTTCCAGTGCTCTGACTATAGCGAGTAGTTCCCTGTCGTAGATTTCGTAGTTCCGTTCGGTTGGGGTGAAGGAGTGAGAGATGTATCCACAAGGGTGCCAGTCGTTATTTTCGTCTCGTTGGCGTAGCACTGCTCCTGTCGCCCACTTGGATGCATCACATTCAATGGTGAACGGTTTCGTTGGATCGGGCATCGTGAGTACGGGTGTCTCCGCGAACCTTTTCTTCAGGGCTTCAAATGCTTCTTCTTGTTCCTTCCCCCATGTAAAGGGCCGATCTTTCTTGGTGAGATCGTTCAGGGGTCGGGCTAATTCCGCATATTTCCCTATGAACCTTCGGTAGAAGTTGCCAAATCCCAAAAAGGACCGAACTTCTTTTACGGTGGTCGGGGTTGGCCATTTCTTTATCCCATCAAGTTTGGTCGGGTCCATGTGGATCTTGTCTGGCGATATGATCATTCCAAGGAATTCGACTTCTGTCACGTTGAATTTGCATTTCTCAGCTTTAAGGAACAGGTTGTGTTCCATCAGCCTTTGGAGTACCCGTTTGGTGCGCTTCTCATGTTCTCTTGGGTCTTTAGAGAAGAGTAGCATGTCATCCATGTAGATGATTAACCATCCTTCATCGATCATGTCTCTGAAGATGTGGTTCATCATTGCTTGAAACGTGGCTGGGGAGTTGCATAGTCCAAAGAACATGACGGTGGGTTCAAACAAGCCTCGATTTGTTTTGAAGGCTGCTTTCCACTCGTCTCCTTCTTTGATCCGGACATTATGATATCCCCATCGGATGTCTAGTTTTGTGAAAATCTTTGCTCCTCTGAGTTTGTCGAGTAGGTCGCTGACTAGTGGTAAGGGGTAGGCATTCTTGACAGTTCCACTGTTGAGATATCGGTAATCTTGGCAGGGTCGTAGTGCGTTTGCTTCTTTCTTCGCTACAAAGAAGAAGGGTGATGCTTGAGGTGATTTCGAGGGTCGGATGTATCCTTTCCGTAAGTTTTCTTCGAGAAATTTGTCCATTTCGGCTTGCTCCTTTGGGTTGAGAGGGTAGACCTTGCAGTCTTTCGGGACAAAGTCTGGTTTGAGATCAATGGCGTGATCCCAAGGCCGAGATGGGGGAAATCGTTCTGATGCTTCTTTCTCAAAGACTTTCTTGAATTCGTGGTATTCGGGGGGAATGAGGTCTTCAAGTTTCTTCTTGACTTCTTCAGTTTTCTGATGTTCTAGGGTCTGGGAGATGGACGTCTTGGCGCGGATCCAGATGTTCTGGGTCGAGACAAATCGCAGTGATCCTCTATCTCGGGTGATTCGGGAGATATTTGCGGCTCGGATCCTTCTGATTTCTGGTTCTCGATGTTCATTCGTCAATGGGGAATTGGCTCGTTCGAATATCCCCATCACTGGTTCTCCTTTCACATAGGCAATAACCAGGTCTTGTTCGTCATTGGGTTCTTCTAAGGGTGTTTCAATGGGTTCGGGTACGTTGGAAATGTCTAGGTGTGATTCCTCTGTGGCAGCTAGTCGTCTGATCTGGACTCGGGCAAGGGCCGTGCGTAGCGGGGATGTCTTGACGCGTTTGGGATTAATGAATAGTGTCCCCTTTTGCCAGTTGATTTCTGGATTCGTTCGCTTCAGCCATGGGAGTCCGAGGATCAGGTGTTCATTCCCTAATCCGGTGACCAGGCACCGTTCTGACGCCTTGTGTTTCCCTATCCCTATATCGATCCAGGTGTAATGGGTGATTTGCCCTGTTTTGTTGATAGTGCCGTCAACATTCTTGGCAGTGAGAGGTTGTCGAAGGGGATGTGTTTTGATTCGATGGCGGGTGACGAATTCTTTGTCGATGAATAGTCCTTGAGCACCTGAGTCGACTAGTGCTTTGGTTTCAACGGTTCTTTCTTCATTCGGAGCAGAAACCTTAATGGGTAGACGCATAGATTTATCAAAAGGTTCTGCATACAACATAGAAGAAATCAGTATTGTGGCGGGTTCAGACGTTGACACTGGCCGCCGTTCTAAAAATCCTCATCGAGCTCATTCCAGAAGCTCTCCAATTCTTCCGCTTCCAACGCTCTAATGGTTCTGACAAGATCTTTGATGTTTTTCTTGCCATAGGAGTTGGTGCTGGACTGCTTTCCTCCTCTGCGTTCGGGGCATTCTCGAGAGCGATGTCCTTTCTTGAAACAGCGGAAGCATTTCCCTTCCTTCATTAACTCCTTTCTCTTTTCAAAAGATAGGGCGTCAATGTCCATGGCGTTAGGGTCTGCCGTGGTGTGGGTATTGCGGGGATTTGCGTGGGAAATAGGAGGGAGTCCCCTGTTGCGGCGGATGACGTTCTGTCCTCTACGCCATTGCGCATCAAATCGGGCAGCGTGGTCGTACCATCCGTTAATGGTGACGGGAAGAATGGGGAGGTTATAGATCTTTTCAATGATCTTGGAGTTGAGTCCTTTCTGGAAGAATTCAATCTTCGCCTTTTCATCGGTGATCCTGGAGGCAGAGATAAGGACTTTGAATTGAGATATGTAATCGTCAATTGGTCCTTTCTGCGTGAGAGCGTCGAGGGATGCAAATGCCTGTCCTTCTCCGTCTACTGGGTAGAAGGCGTTGATGAATTCTTTCTCGAATTGTTTGAAATCGGGGAGGATGATGTCGTTATCTTTGTTTGTGTAGTTCTGGCAGAAAGATCGTTTCCATGCCAAAGCGGTTCCTTTCTTCAAAAAGAAAAGTGCAAAAGCGATTTGCTTGTTGTTGTTGTCGTAGATGTGGTCGTTCAGGCTTAGGTACATCTTGACTTCCAACAACCAAACTTCGGCATTTCTTCGGTCACCATCATATTCAAATGGTTGTCCCATTCGGAGTTCGGCGAGTTTCTTTGGTTCAGGGTTGGTCGGAGCCATTTCTGGTGGTTCTTGTTTCGGGGTTTGTGCGGGTGTCGGAGTCTGGGTCTGTCTGGGGGGTTCTGGTTCTGTTTCCGATTCTTCTTCGGGTTCTTGCTCTGTTTCTGATTCTGGTTCGGGGTTTGGCTGTGGTTTTGGTTCTGGGTTCTTTACTTCTTCGGTGAAGTAGGCGCTGCTAAGGTAGTCGCCAAATCGATATTGTCGCGGGTCTTCGTCTTTCGGTACCAAGTGTCTCCAACGGTTTGTCTTGAGGTCGAATTCTGAGTAAGTACCGTCGTCAAGTTGTACTACTCTCTCTGTCCCAGTGGGAGTTGAGGCGTTCGGCGGTCTTGAGGGAGACGTGGTTCCGGTCGGTTCTGCAAGGGTAGTTGACCTCTTGCAGTCAGGTGGTTTGGTGGTTGTGGCCTACGCTTGCGATGAGCGGGCTATCAGATCAGCTTGACCTTTTGTTAAGCTAGTATCGCTACACGCTTAACTAAGTATCAAGGGTTCAGCTGCTTAGTCCTCTACCAGCCTTTGTAGAGACGAGCGAGAGTAATCGAGCGAGTCGAAGTTAAAGCAAATAGCGATGTATAGGCTTTTAGGTCAAGCTGGGGAAGCAAGACCGAAAGCGTGAAAGTATTTATACATGAAGAGTAGGGCTAAGGGTTGGGCATTGCGCAGCAATGCTAAGTAAGCAAAAGTAAGTATGACTCGGAGTGAGTCAGAGTAAGAGTCACGACGAGTCATGGTAAGTAAATATAGTACAAGTATCCCACGATCGTGAGAATACTGAGTAATCGTAGCTAAAGGGATGAGTAATGCACAGCAGTACTGAGTAATCGTATAAACGTAAGCGGGGCGGGGAATAGTAATGGTAGATGAGTAAAAGGAAAAAGAGTCCAGGTGCGTATCCAAGGTAACTGTAACAGTGTTGAATTAACGCGTACCACTCACATGATCTAGTATTGCACCATATCGCACCATTGTTACGCCTTCTTACGAATACGCCTCAAGGCAACTCACGTGACACTTCATGACTACTTATGACTCATTCCGTGTCACTTCTGTACTATATTTAGCACAGAACATTCTAGATATGCTTACATATACATGGTCTGTGCACGCTCTCCTTATGTATATAAACCTATGTACTTCACCTCAATACATTGGAGACTTCTCTAGTCTTATTACATAGTTCGCTTTACCTCACAACCCTACACTTAGCTCAAGGTAGGCCGCTCTGCAACTTCCCTCGCTGGAAGGCATGCTTGCTCGACAGCGGGTCTGCACTGCTATCTTCAAGACCAGTTCTGGTCTTCTCTGTCATAACTGGCATAGGTCCCATTGGCTTTGACGGCATATCTGTTTCGGAGGCGAAAGTGACGTGCTTCTCTTGCTGGTTAGCTTGAGTGGCGTCACTTGCCTTCTTCCTGCGTCGAATTCTAGCTGGCGTTGATTGCACCTTGCGAGGCTCGATTGCACCAGCAATCTCTACATTCAGGCTTGCGTCAGAAGCAACCTACCTGAAGAAAATAAAGTGTACTACTCTCGTGTTTGGAGGCATTCAGCTTTGCGGCATCCAAGGTCAGAATGGGTTCCTGATCTTGGGGGGTATCCAAGGTGGTACGTGCAATAGTTTCGTTGTTTAGCGCAATTTCTGGATATTAATGTGTTCAAACTTTCAGTCAATGACAAAGACCAACCAAGCAAAAAACTTACCACAAAGGTGTCGAGGGTGTTTCTGACGTGTATTCTTCTGCGTACATATTTGCTCGTTTCTAATTTTGCGATCTCAAGAGCTTTACGGCTCATAGCCTGTTTCTTTGCTTCCTTGTTCACCTTTGTGTTCTTTGCCGCCTGGCCCTTCTTGGTGGAAGGCTGCTTAGGAGGACTTTGCAATGGCTCCAGGCAGGCCAAAACATCGAACTCCTTGTTGGTACGGCAAGTGCCATACCCATGAGTCTTTGCACCAGACTCTTCCATGGTTTGACGATGTGGAAGTAAGAAGGATAAGTCCTTGCTCTGTTTTGTTTGCGGTATTATCAACGGACACCAAACATAGGTCATGGTACGTTTACTCCAATATTGACATTGAATCCCTGGTTGAACTTCCCGATTCAGTATTATTGGATCCAGATCCAGCTTGCACAGACACCACCAACATACATCTGCGAAGAATCACAATGTCAAGCCCACATCCGCTCTTGTGCTCTGTTCCAGGCTGCTCGCGAACCTTCAGAAACAACTCCGGCCTCACTAAACATGTTCGTAATAAGCACCCGTTGTATCGTAGAACGTCGCCAGCACCCAATTTTTCAGATCTTGAAGTTGAACCACACAAAGGTACATGCCAACTTGTCTAAGTACCAACTGCCTCTGACCATATTTCAGATAATCACAACAACTTATCAGATATTCCTGGTGCTAATCTCGCGAACCTGGCCTGGGGACACACAGCAGATGCAACAGGAGCGTACACTGACGATGTTGAGATGAACATCAAGTTGCTACACGGTTCCGCTGCTCCTGCCCCCAACGTTGCCAGTGACCAGGGTCTTCCTGAACCAGAAGATGAGCTCCTGACGTCCCATCCTGTCTCTGCTCAACATAATGGTCAAACCTCGTCGGCATCGCCTTGGGAAGACATCGACGAACCACTAAATCTGCCCTTGCGTCCAGGCACTGCTCATTCGGCTGCCAATTACGAACCTCAAATAGGCCAACCAACACCTCACCTCACCAAAATTTATCACCCGCTTTTGAATGGTAAGTGAAACTGCAATTGCATAGAGACAACTGCTGACTTGACAAATTTGAAATTAGGCAAACCCTGCAATGAACGTGGCAAATACCTTGAAAGTGGAGCTCCACCACTACCTTGGCATCCTGATAATGACCCAGACAACTGGTCGCCGTATGGTAGCCGTGTCGAATTCGAGCTAGCTGAGCTTTTTTACTGCAAAACTCAAATATCAGCTGCACACAACGACCTTCTGATGCAGCTGTGGGCTCTCGCTCTGGCATGACACAATGATCTAGGGCCTTTTGCCGACCATCTAGAAATGCTCGACACCGCTTGGTGGAGTTCCGTGGCAGTTGTTTGACATCCGCTATGGAGGTCCTATACCCGAAAATCAGCCTCCACCTGAATGGATGTCTGACACACACACTATCTTCTTTCGGGACCCACGTACTGTCGTCCACGAAATGCTCTCTAACCCAGATTTTGACGAAGCTATTGACTACACCCCACTTCGAGTCTTTAATGAAGATGAAAACCGTCAGTATGAAGATCTCATGTCTGGAAACTGGGCTTGGGATCAGGCGGTAAGTTTGGTTCATATCCTATATCTGATTACTAAAGCTTGTTGAGATAGGATGATTTTGCAAAGAATGCATCAACACATGGGTCTATGTTTGTCCCCATCATTCTAGGGAGCGACAAGACAATGGTATCCGTTGCAACTGGACACAATGAATATTGGCCCTCTGTATCTTTCAATCAGAAATGTGCATAACAATGTTCGTACAGCGCATCGGGGTGCTCTCACTCCAGTAGCTTTCCTCTCTATTCCAAAAGGTGTGTGTTCTCGCCATGTGTCACTGATGGATCCTGTATTGATCAATTACAAGGCTCAAAAATGGATTCAGAAGACCCAGATTTTCGTCACTTTCGTCGCCAACTTTTCCATTCATCACTGTCCCGTGTTCTCGACTCCCTCCACGCCGGCATGACCAGACCTGAAGTAGTTCGCTGTCCTGACAACCATCTCCGCCGTGCAATATATGGTTTAGGTCCTTATATTGGGGACTACCCCGAACAAGTTGTCAAGCAACCATGCCTTCCAGCGAGGGAAGTTGCAGAGTGGCCTACCTTGAGCTAAGTGTAGGGTTGTGAGATAAAGCAAACTACATAGGTAATAAGACTAGAGAAGTCTCCAATGTATTGAGATGAAGTACATAGGTTTATATACATAAGGAGAGCGTGCACAGACCATGTATATGTAAGCATATCTAGAATGTTCTGTGCTAAATATAGTACAGAAGTGACACGGAATGAGTCATAAGTAGTCATGAAGTGTCACGTGAGTTGCCATGAGGCGTATTCATAAAAAGGCGTAACAATGGTGTGATATGGCGCAATACTAGATCATGTGAGTAGTACGCGTTAATTCAACACACCCCCTCAAAGACCACCTATTGTGTGTCTTTGTTCTTAGACGAGTAAAACTCAAGTCCAAGTTAAGATCTGAACTGCTCAAATTTGACACGGTCCAAATTCTTGGTCAGCATGTCAGCAGTGTTCTCATTTCCAGGTATAAAGTATAACTCTATGATACTGTTTTCAACACATTCGCGAGCGTAGTGATAGCGAATCTGTCATGACCCACCCTTTAGGGGGTTCCTACATCGATCCCCATCGCTCTAGAACCCCCACATTTTGCCTAGAACCATGTATCCATGTTCCATGGACTCCCTGGTTACTCCCTAGTGATGCACAGTCATGCACAGTTCTTGGTTGTCCCCCAACTGTCCCCCATGACTCTACCTGACTCACTTACCTCCCTGACTCTTACTGACTCATATGGCCTCTAGTAGAGTATTCTACAGTATATATACCATCTCTAGACATCGTATTTCCTTACCCTTGATATACTAGTAAACCCACCTGTCTTGTTCTTGTCTCTTTTCTCTCCTCTCGCTTTTCTGCACAGCCACAGCATCAGAGGTCTTCTACCTTCGCTTTGGCACACTGTATACTATCTAGAACACCCAATAGACCCCCGGATCTGGTGTCAGACCATTTCCCTTTGTATTCCACCGCTTCCCAGACCCCCTAGAAGGTTCTACAACCCCTAAACCCCCCAAAACTCCGGTCACTTCCTGCATACCTGCCTAGTGGGATCTCTCAGAAGGTCTTGTCTATCCAGGAATAGTCGGGTCCTTACAGAATCTCAATGTGTTTAGTCCGGCGTTCCTGGACAGGATTTGATCCGATAAAGATCAATCCCTGATTATCACCGATAACCATAGTAGGTTCAGTTTCAAGAAGACCAATTTCGGACAAGAGTGACCAAAGCCATGTGACTTGTCGACATGTGTCTGACAGAGCCATGTATTCAGCTTCTGTCGATGATAGCGCAATTGTTTTCTGCGCTTTCGACGTCCAACAGATAAGTCCATTGGCGAGTTTCATAATATATCCTGATGTAGAGCGACGCGTGTTTTCGTCAGACGCCCAATCAGAATCTGTATATGCATGCAGACCACCATTACTAGCTCCGTCGTAGACAAGTGAGTAGTTGGGGTAGGTAGCTAAGTACCTTAGCACATGTTTGGCCTTTTCGAGATGCTCTTTGCTTGGATTTGCAGAGAACTGCGATAGTTTGATTACCGCAAAGGCAATATCGGGCCGTGTGCCTAGCATGAGATATAACAGAGATCCGATCACGGATTGAAACTCTGATTTGATCTTGGGATTGGGAGCCTCAGTATTGGTTTTACTAGGTTTCCAGCCAGATGGCAGTGGAGTGTAAGTGGTTTTAGCATTAGTCATTCCATAGCGTTGCAATACTTTTTGGAGATAAGGAACTTGATCAAGTTTGATCATGTTCTTGTCCCGAGTAATGCGCATGCGTAGAAATTCCTTAGTGTCACCAAGGTCTCGGCATTCCTATTTCTTCATGAATGCGGATTTCATCTTCAAGATGAGGTTCCAATCAGACCCCATGAACATTGCATCGTCAACATACACAACAGCAACAACAGTCTTGCCATCTTTAGTATGGTGTACAAAGACACCTGCATCGGATGTTGTTCGTTTGAAACCCAATGCTTCCATGGATTTCGTCATCTCTTTCCACCAAGAGAGACTTGCTTGTTTAAGGCCATATAGTGCCCGTTTAAGTCGATAGACTTCATCAGCAAACTCAGATTTTGGCACAGCCACAGCAGTAGTTGGCCATCTTCGCGACGTGATTCCATAGCGTGGGGATAGTTGCCAGTAGTTATCTTGATTTTCATAGGTAGTTATAGAGGGCCATATTCCGACATGTTTTTCATAGGCACCACAGTGTGAGAGGCTGATAGTGCATCTAGTGCCAAAGTGTACCATAGGGCCCAAGAGACCCGTAGCGCCGGGTAGTGCATGTCTAATTCGGGCAATAGCTCCCACAGCCAACCAAGGCCAAATGCTCACGAGGGCATAGTAAAGTAGGTCCAGGCTCTATTACGGAGTAATGCTCATATTAGCTGTTAGAAGTGTATAAACTCCTATTTGGTCTACCCTGTAATTTATGAAAGAGGGTACTGCACTCTCTACATACATAACATGGTGTCGACTTGTACGCAAACGTCCTGAATGAAAATTTAGGCTCCAACCGAATTCGAAGTTCAACATGACGCATCAACTTGTCGTTCTTTTCTCATCACTTTCTCCCTCTCACCACCACCACCTGGTTCACCACCACACACAAACGGCCTCTTCTTCATTAAGGATGTGATGGTTCCCTGTAGAACGCATACTGTAAGTACAAAGTTTCTTCTGATTAAAGGATCGGAAGACTTGCGCTAGATGCCAACCGCCTTGCCTTGCTCACCGTGCCGCCATTGTTTGGCAATGTTAGTTGGGACCAATTGGTCCTGATCACATTGCGAGGCCTTCTTCTACTACCTGCCCAGTCTTTATTTTGCACACTTTGACATCTGTCTTTACAGCCCAACACTCAAGAAACATGCTGGCCTCGCCAAGGACTGGCAGTCTCGACTCACATCAGGGACCTTTGAGCCTACCATCAATTCTGCTGTGAGCCGGTGTCTGAATGTCAAACCACGACCACTCGCTACTGCCTTGAAGACGACTGGCACTTCCTGAACAACTAGCTCAACTTCCATATCCATTGGTCCAGTTCGTGACAAAGCCACGAACATCAAGAAGCCACGACAGAAACTCGGTAAACCTTATCACAAGGGGTTGGGTCCCCAAGCCGATTGCGACAGCGACAAGACCACGGCTAGGTCCACCCTACCTAGTTCTAAGGCAGTCTCAAACCCCACGCAACCATAATTGAAAACAGGGAGCACCCATATCACTCGAGATGACGAGGAGGAAGATACGGATGAGGAGGAAGATGGGATGGCTTTCTCAATAAAGTTTGGGGGTTGAGGAGAGGATGACAATACACGAGAGCAGAATGTGGTTAAGGCCACCCCTGCAAAGGTAGAACTCAATAGACGAGTGAGTTGCGTTCATGCATATTTGAATTCTGACTCACAAAGTACTAGAATAACCTAATCAAGGTCGAAGCCGCATCTCCATTCCCTATTGCCTGCCGCTGTCGCCTCAATATCAAGACCGAAAATCAAGCTGATAACAAGGTTGTTCAGGATACACAAGCTCGCAGCAAGGGTCTAAACGACAAGCTCCCCAATGGTGCCGCAGCCAATTTTGCCACCTTCCTGCGCGCTGTCATCAAAGCGCATGGTGCTTACCCTTCTCACTACATCTGGCTCTCATACGGTCCCACCACACTTCCGGTGCTTCAGACATTGTAGAACAACTTCTATGGTAGAGATCTGGTCCACATTGTTCAGATTGGGGACTCTGTATGCAAGGGTGTAAGTTTCTACGGTTACCTGTGCTTTCAATGTTTCTTATCTAATCTATGACTTTGAAATAGGCCAACAAGAAACTCTTGGAATGGCGCAGCAATATTGGCTCGGCTGGCCTTGCCTCTACCCACGACTACTTGAGCTCTAAAAACCTTGACACATCTGAATGCCGAGCTCTCGCTACGAAGCTCGTTGATGATCACACCTGGCTTTTTGGCCCTAATGACGTGAGTTCCAGCCCCTCCCCTGATTTTGCTTGCTCATGGTAGGTCATCTGCAAAGTCCAACGGCGTATCATGAGAGATGTTCTATGGCCCTCTGGTACAGAAGACATATGCTCATCACCTTGCGATGATCGAGAATGCTGTGCACCCCGCAGAAATTGGCCCGTTGAAGCTCGAATTCCAGTATGGCGGGGTGGCATTATGTGCCTGTGCCGTAAGTGAGTAATTACATCTATTAGAAGCGGCACTGAAACCCTCGCCAACAGGTTTATCGTGCTCTTACCCTTTGGAGCAACGGCCATATAACTGTCGAGGCCATTGAAAGAGCCAAGACCGCTATCGAACAAGAGGGCAACATGGGTGACCTCACGAAGAACAAACACCTCACCCGTGCGATCAAACCAGTCGGCGAAGCCACCAAGAAATCGCTCGAATTCAGTGCTGAAAACCATCAAGAAAACACTTACAGTCTATCACTGAAGGCCAAGGCCACATTCAACACCCTCACGAAGATGAAATCTTACAACAAAATGGCCCGTGCATACTCCGCCATCAAGAGCCTCGCCGTATTTCTGATAAGAAGACCTCGGAGGAGCTGAGTGGTGCCGCAGCCAGCTTTTTTGATCTACCATTGATCATGTAATTGTATGTGTCTTGTTTCCCTCTATGGCATGTTCTCATATGCATTACAGATTGGGTTTGATACTAAGAGTACGTGCACTGTAGTTTGTTTGGCTTGGCTGGCCAGTATTTCAATCAGTGCAACATTGTATTCTGTTCTCTCACTTTTACCATTTGTATTTGTATACTAGTACGCTTTTTCGAGGTTCAACCCTTATCTGCACAGCAGGGATGCTCAACCATGCTATTAGTTGCTGGACTCTGTGGCTCAACCCTTGTACTACTATCGTCATACTTCTCTGAATGTTCAACCATTCATTCTAAATAATATTATTTACGTGCCAGAATCAAGTTTCCTGTTGCCCATATTCCTTGACATGCAGCTTATTTTCTGTGGCTTTGTTGCCTGATTTGGGTATTATGGATATTATGGTCACAACAACCCAACCTGAAATCTATGGCTAATTACATTGGATAAGAATGTAGATGTACGCTAAGTCCAAGTTAAGACAAAGAGGTTCTGGAGACCTTCTTAACTAACCTCTGCTTAACTTGTCTTAATTCTACAAATTAAGACAAGTTAAGGAGAGTTAGGCCCCACCCCACTTTGCTGATGAATCCACCACTGCACCATATGTGGGTTTTCCTTGTCACTCAGGCTTCGTAGATTATCTTTTGTTACTGAATATAGCAATAGATGAGATAGTATAAAAACATGTATTTTGTAGTACGAAATATCATCGAATTTTCTATCTACTTTTACAATAGGTTATGGGCCCTGGCCCTAACTGAAATCTCAAAGAAATCTCATCTCTAAACTCGCTATCAATTTTCGACTTCATTATCTCTTCATTACGTCATTATGTCAACCACCAATGACAAGGACTACACCACCAATGTGACATCGTCGATCTACAAGATTGATCCATTGCAAGGTGCCGAAAATTACGCTGTATGGAAAATCAAGATGACAGATGTACTCACGGAGGCCAGACTTTGGGAGATGGCCATGGGAATGACTACGCGCCTGGCAGTGGTGCAGGTGGCAGCCCCAGCAGCTCCGGCTGAGGGTTCCGAAGGGGAAAGTACCCGAAGGCAGCAGACCAGTCAGACGACAGCAGATGACAAGGAAGGGAGGGAGTAGGATTGGAAGGACAGATCAGCCCTGAGCGCTATTCGGCTTAGAGTTGCCGATAAGCTTCTGGTCTATGTTGCGAGCTCCAAGACGTCCTATGAGGCATGAACCACGCTCAAGAACATGCTGGAGCCTCAGGGGCGTTGGGAGTGGTGATGGTGAGGAGGAAGCTATTCAGAGTAACCTGTGATGAGGGAGGAAACATCGAGGAGCATATACACACTATGCAGACCTACCGGGAAGAATTGATCGGACTCGGCCACACCATACTGGATTCGGAATTCACCATCACGCTTCTCATGTCGCTTCCAGATTCATGGAACCACTTCATTGGCGCAATCGACACCACCCAGTCCCTGTCATCAGCTTCTATGATCGCGCGGATCTTGGAATATGAACGGCAGATCAAAGCAACTTCTGCACCAGATATGGCGCTTCCAGGGGAAGCAGCAATCCTATTTGGGCAAGCGGCAGGCTACCAGAGCCGACAAATGCTTCTATTGTCAGAAGCCCGGACATTTCAAACGCGATTGCAGGTCACGAAAGAGAGACAAGGCTGAGGGGAAGGAGAAGAGCAGAGGAAAGGAAAAAGCTAATGTGGCAGAGGCAAGCTTGGCACCGTTGGCATATGTCTTCGGTTACAGTTACCTTGGATACGCACCCGGACTCTTTTTCCTTTTACTCATCTACCATTACTATCCCCCGCCCCGCTTACGTTTATACGATTACTCAGTACTGCTGCGCATTACTCATCCCTTTAGCTACGATTACTCAGTATTCTCACGATCGTGGGATACTTGTACTATATTTACTTACCATGACTCGTCGTGACTCTTACTCTGACTCACTCTGAGTCATACTTGCTTTTGCTTACTTAGCATTGCTGCGCAATGCCCAACCCTTAGCCCTACTCTTCATGTATAAATACTTTCACGCTTTCGGTCTTGCTTCCCCAGCTTGACCTAAAAGCCTATACATCGCTATTTGCTTTAACTTCGACTCGCTCGATTACTCTCGCTCGTCTCTACAAAGGCTGGTAGAGGACTAAGCAGCTGAACTCTTGATACTTGGTTAAGCACGTAGCGATACTAGCTTAACATCTTCTTTGGGAAGGACACCAAGAAGAATGACGATGAGGACAATGCAGAAGACATTGCATTGGCCATTTCCCCGGATCACTGGTTGGCAGATTCTGCTTGCACGAAGCATATCGCAAGGGACAGATCTGTGTTCACCGACTACCAGAAGATTACAGGTGCCAGCATCAAGGGATTCAGATGATCTCCCGCTTTAGGAAGGGGAACTGTCAATCTCGTCTCGCGAGTTGGCAACGCGTCCATCAAGATCACTCTCCACAATGTACTCCACATCCCTGACGCCCCTTACAACCTCATTTCCATCGGTATCATCACTGGCAAAGGCTTCACCCTCTAGTTTGGCGGTGACAAAATCAAAGTGTTCGTGCCTGGGAATGCCTGCGTTGCTGAAGGCACCAAAATCAGCAACCTCTATGACATGGATGTGGAACCCTGGGTCTCCTGGTTACCGGAATGGAGGTGGATACCTCTATCCCCAAATCGCTGCAGTGTGAACCCTGCATCCAGGCCAAGCAGCATGTCACTCCATTCCCAAAGGAGTCAACCACCAAATTTGCCAATTTCAGAGATTTGATGGTCGGTGATGTGTGGGGACCAGCGCACAATGCTGGTACAGGGGGAGTTCTCTATTCCCTCGGGCTTACGGATGGCAAGAAGAGGACTATGGTATTCTTCATGAAAACCAAGGATGAGGCTTTCAGGTACTTCAAACAGTACAAGGCCTACATCGAGACACAGACGGGGAATAAGTTGAAGAAGTTTCGGGTGGACGGCGGAGAAGAATTTGTCAACAAAGAATTCACGTGCTTTGTTCTGGAGAGCGGCATGGAGCTGGAGATCACGGCAGCACATTCACCTTCCCAAAACAGTATTGCGGAAAGGGTCAATCGAACTTTGGTCGAACATGTGCGTGCCATGATGATGGATCAGAAGGTTTCAGGCCATCTTTGGCCAGAAGCTGTTGTTTACGCATGCTATCTCAAGAATCGATCACCAACCCGCACCCTAAACGGCAAAACCCCCGGAGAAGCATCCACCGGCACAAAACCCAACATATCAGCGCTACAGCAATTTGGAAGATCTTGCTGGGTTTTCGATCAAGGAACAAGTTGCGACAAACTCAATCCCAAATCGGAGAAAGTCATTTTCACTGGCATAGCCACCAGCACCAAAGGCTACCGCTACTATTCCCCTGCATCCCGTCGCATTCTCACCTTGCAGAATGTCATATTCTCGCTGGAGGAACCTACCCCACCTGTTCAGCCCACCTATGATCAGCCCTTGCCGCTTGAGGGGGAGAAAAAGGATAACACAAGCAAGCAGGCAAGCGCTGATGCCCCTGACGCTCTGGACACTACGGAAAAGGAAGGATCAGAGCAGGCTGTGGAGGATATGCTGAAAGAGAAAACTCATTGTAAGGACCCGACTATTCCTGGATAGACAAGACCTTCTGAGAGATCCCACTAAGCAGGTATGCAGGAAGTGACCGGAGTTTTGGGGGGTTTAGGGGTTGTAGGACCTTCTAGGGGGTCTGGGAAGCGGTGGAATACAAAGGGAAATGGTCTGACACCAGATCCGGGGGTCTATTGGGTGTTCTAGATAGTATACAGTGTGCCAAAGCAAAGGTAGAAAACCTCTGATGCTGTGGCTGTGCAGAAAAGCGAGAGGAGAGAAAAGAGACAAGAACAAGACAGGTGGGTTTACTAATATATCAAGGGTAAGGAAATACAATGTCTAGAGATGGTATATATACTGTAGAATACTCTACTAGACGCCATATGAGTCAGTAAGAGTCAGGGAGGTAAGTGAGTCAGGTAGAGTCATGGGGGGACAGTTGGGGGACAACCAAGAACTGTGCATGACTGTTCATCGCTAGGAAGTAACCAGGGAGTCCATAGAACATGGATACATGGTTCTAGGCAAAATGCGGGGGTTCTAGAGCGATGGGGATCGATGTAGAAACCCCCTAAAGGGTAGGTCATGACAACCCTGCCTGATGCCATAGTGTATTCCTCCGGCCCAAAAGCACCATGAAAAAGGAAGCAGGCAGCAACTACTTGGTGCTTCCTGCTTTTGGGAACAGACGCATCAGCTGCCACCAACACCGTAGTGTCAGACAGATTTGCATCAGCGCGAATAACATCCAAGTGGATGCGACAAGAAACAAGGGCATCCTTAGATGCTGCAATGATGGTGTCAAATGTAACCCTGTCAGAGTGCGTATCCAGTAGGCAGAGGCCTGGGACCGCTTCTCCATGGATAGGGCTGAGAGGCTCAGAAACGCGCACAGCATGTGCATCAGAATCCACAACCGTGGAGAGCAAGTTGCCGTGCATGCGTCGTGACAAGTTGGAGAGAGACAAAGGAAGACACATTGTTTCTTCATACAGCTGGTGCTTGTCACTAATGAGCGACAGCGTAGGGTGGTTGCCAATCAGGGTGCCAATACGCGCCTGGCCACGTTCAACCAGTTTTCTGATGTGCAAATGAATGGGAGGGAGGCCAGCAATAGACTCAGTCCCCCCACCTGGTGATGTGCAAAAGGCACCAGTTATCCACCTGGCAGCCTTGCGTTGCATGGTGCGCAGGTGCGACATAGCAGTCTTGCACCTAGCACCTTTGTAGAACCAGAGGCCCACGCCATATGTAGCGACTGGGAGGACGCATGCATGGTAGAGCAGCCGCTTCTGCATACATCAGGAAAATATCTGCCAACTTGGCCATACTTGGCCAAAACATGAATTGCCACAGTACTTGATAACTTTCATAAGTATGCATAAGTAAGCTATAAGTGCTATAAGTTAAGCTGCAAGTTATGTCTACTTATTGCTTTCCTTGATGTTTTATCAAGTTCCCACAAGTTGATATCAAGTTGGCATATATTTTCCTGATGTAGGGGTGATACCCCTTGATAAGTTACCAAGCATGATCATTGCCTTGAAAGTGGTCAGAGCCTTGGTGGAGTAATACTTGACATGGTGACTAAAAAATAGCGACTGGTCAAAGTAGAAGCCTAAGTAGCGCCAAACGCTCTTGGGTTGAAGTGGCAAGTTGCAAGTGTGAGGAGCAAAGCCCAAGTCGATGGCAGGGTTGACATTGTTGTGCTTTTAAGGAACTCTTCCTCTTGCTCACTGCCCTTCAGCAGAGTGATGCGCTCACATCAGAAAAAAATAACATGGCTTTTTTTAATCTTAGCTAACCTATTTGTGTCTTGGAGTGTCTTAATTAGGTGTAAGATACAAATAAGTTAGTTAAGACCTAGTCCAGACAGAACAAGTTATGTTAGATTTTTCTGATGGCCTCATGTGTAGGGAGCTCACGCTGCTTGGCCCAGCACATGAGGTCCCATGGACGCTTGTTGGTAGAAGCCGTAGTTTGGATTCTACCATCAAAGAACTTGCGCTTTGCCACCTTAGTGGCCTTGCGGCCTGGGAACACCTTATAATCAGTACTGCCCTGGAAGCACCATACACTCTGACAGCCTCAGAGCATTCAGGACTCCACCAGGACTTTGACCTGGTAGAGATGTGAACAGCTTTGGAATTGTTATCCCAAGCTTGTTTGATAACAGTCGCAAGAGTGCCAGAACAGCGCTCAATTGCTTCTGCTGAGTCTAAGGACAATGTGTCCAGCAGTTGGATAGAAGAGGTGAGTTCTTTAAGGAACTCCTCCTCTTGCTCACTGTCCTTAAACAGGGTGATACACTCTGCCTCCAGCTTAAAGGCTGGATCATCAGAACAATAATACATAGCTTTTTTCAATCTTGGCCAACTTAATTGTGTCTTGGAATGTCTTAATTGGGTTTAAGATACAACTAAGTTAGTTAAGGCCTTGTCAAGATGGAATAAGTCATGTTATATTTTTCTGATGCCATGGGAAGTGGGATGGTGAGAGGAGCATGATCAGAGGGACCCTTCCACTCAGTGACCACACCATGTGATGTCCTAGCAGCACGAGCCAGAGAGAGGAAGAACAAGTCAATGACAGATGGTCTGAGACTGACAGCGTGAGAAAAGTGGGTAGGAGTGCGCTCTGGCAGAACACTGACCTTCAGCCCAAGGTCAAGCGCAACATCACACAGTTCAGTTGCAACATGATTTGTAGAGTCATAGTCTGGATCCCAGACTGACCACTTGCAGTTAAAGTCCCCTGCCATGCAAAGCATGCTCGGGAGACGAGGAGTATTGTCACAGAGCCAGCAGATAGCAGAACCATCCCCTAGACTAGAGTAGACATTGGTGAAGTGTATTTGGGTGGCGGCACTCCCATACAACGTCATAACCAACACATCATTGTGGTTGGCAAAATCAGTGTGGAATGCAGGTTGCATACCTGCAAGACGCTTGTGCACATACAGTACGTCATGACGTGTGGTGACGTACTGAATCTTGGTTTCAGTACTTCTATGCCTAAAAGTATCTTCCTAATGGCCAAGTCCATACTTCTCAATTTACGCTACATTACATATGACTAGGTCACTATTGACCAACCTACCTCATACTACTCTTTTTCCCTATATCTATGTGATTCTCACGACTCTTCCAATTACGCACCTATGCTTACTTTTCTCCTACTATGCTTATCTGTTTACGCTTAGCTATATGCCTTCATTTAGTAATATGCTCTTACCATACTTAGTAATTAGTTTAGTCATTGTTTATTTGTTTAGTTATATTTGCCTATCTTATATAATCGGACTTATTCCGGTCTATATAAGGCAATTTTTACCTAGTTTGGTAATAGACTTCTTTCTTACGTCCCCTTTCGCTCTTACCATCACGTCAACTCTTCCTTAATTGGAGTCCACTGCCAGATTTGGCTTTATCATCACTTCCGACCACGTCAATGTTACTTCTTAGAGCCGCGTCACGCTCTACCTTCTTCATCATTTTTCAATCATGGCTTCGTCATTGCCTAATCACGCTTCGTCACTATCCGAGTGACTCTTGTCATCGTCATATTACTCTTCATCGCTACTCCTGTGACATTTGTCACTGTCACACTACTCTTCATCACTACCAAAGTGATCTCCATCGTTACTGAAGTACCTCTCGTCACTGTCAAATCACCCTCATCATTGTCAAGTTACTCTTTGTCACTGTCACACGTAACTTCATCATCAATTACCCTTCCATCATCACTCAATCCTTCCTCAACATCACCCATCAATCCTTGATCACTATCCCATCAATTCTTGGCACTGTCCATCAGTAGTTGATCATCGCCTAACGTACCTTTGACATCATCATACTATAGCTCATCACTATCTCAGTACCACTTCATGACACTTTACCTACCCCTACCCATATCATATATGTACATATACTATACTACTGTTACAGTAGGTTACATGTCAACCTACCTACTATAGTACCTTCACCTCTACCTTAGACATGTATAGTCTATCTTCACGCACACCCAATTACACATAAACTCTAAGTTTATATTAAGAACACCACTACTCATACAAGTAGTCAACTTGTACATAGATTTACTCTAAACCTAACCTTTGCCAACAAAACTCTTCGCAACCCTTAGTGGCTAGTTCACTCTATAGTTTGGAAAACGAACCAACCAGAGAACGTCCGTTCTACAACCCAAGTTCCGACCTATCTGGGCAATTAACAAACTGCGCGACAGTGGGCGGTCAGTATCAGATGCTGGACGTCTAAACATGACAAGCCGGTCTGGGTGAGTGGGTGCACCAATCACTGCTTCTCCCTCAGGATTAACAGTAGACATAGTGCGCCGGTGTCGCAGAGTAGCTTCGACTACTCTTGCAATTTGCATGTTTTTATTTTACTTCGACTTCGACGCTAACTTCACTTTTTCTTGGAATCATTCAGGTTTTGATCGCATCGCTGCGACTGTATAGCCACTCTCTTCCAAAAAGTGGTCAAGAATGCTCACCATCGACTCTTTTCTGGCAAGGGCCAGCGGGCCGCCATTTCCGATCGCATCACATTCCTTTCAACTTCGACTGCTTCGCCAACTCGATCTGGACTCTTCGTGACCGCAAGACTGTCCCCAACGGCTCATCACCGCATGTACACGCATTCCCCAACCTCTTCGACCTTCTACAATTTTATTTTCTTCTCAAATCATCGCAGCAAGTACCAAAAACATCGCCGACGCGGCCGATCGAACTTCGCGTTCGACATTTCTTCTCATCTCAGTACTATACGGCACTTCCGTGCCACGGACTCATTCGCTATCCCGTGCTTCGACCCTTCTCGACTTCTGCTTCTCTCGCTCAAACTTTGTACATACAAGGCCGACCTCTGGAAAATGGAGGGGATTTGAGGTGTTGGAAGTAGGATTGAGTCGCACTACCTGGATTTCTCCAATGAGCTTCGTTCCCTGGGGGAGGACGAGTGCTCTCCAGTGTTTTTTCGGACTCTCCGAACCATTGCCAACTTCCTTGATGACTCGACATTCGACTGGAGGGACGTCTTCTTTTATTTATCAATTCGCTTTATATCACAAACAACGGTCTTTGTACCTATCACACGGACTCTGTAGCACATGCATATGGTACTCTTATACCTCACAAAGTGCTTATTGAAACGGATTCGCCCTTTTTCGCATTTTTGTCGCGACTCTGAGTGGATCACCAAGTTTCTCAAGTCTTCAAGTATCTCCAGCATCCTGTAAGTTTCTGAGCATTCCAAGCTTCGCTGATAATTTCCTAGGGTACACCTGTGTATTCTACTTCGCTAAGTACCATTTTCTACTGTCTCCTCCACCCTGTGCACGAAGTTCAGTCGTGTTTCTTCGCACTCCCTCCCAACTTCGACAGTGTTCGCACTTCAACACTGCTACCTTCACTTCTTTTGATCTCATCACTAACCTCACACCGGAACGACCGGTCTCCGTCTCCTTGAAGAGGGATTAGATTCATCTTCGACACCGGATCAGCCTCCATGGAGGCTCTTGAATCATTAGGACATCAAAATCATTTTTACATTCCTCAAGGATGGATAACACCAGGTCATAGTTTCTATTCACATTTTGTGCATAGAAGCATATAGATTTAACATAGTTGTAATGCATATAGTATCAAACTAATTGTGCGCAGTGCATTCACCCTGACCAGTCTGAACCGGCCTCCTCCTGGGTAGAAATACGTCAGCATAACTACGAGGTGGTTTAGCAGTAAAACCCACTGCGTCGTTGACTTCATATCGGTGTTGGATCTAGCCCAAGTTAAACTGATGTCTAGAGAAAGCACACTTGGGAGAGTCCGCAAGATGATCCTTTCTGCAGTTGATGCACCTAGGCGCATAAGGGCAGGGCTGACCAGCAGGTGTGGCAGCCACAGGAGGGTCCACACTTGGGTTGCCTTTGCAGCAGCGTCCAAGTTGGCGATGGTTGCGCGTTTCATGGCCAAGGCCACAGTGCGCGCAGGAGTTGAACTTCGTATCCCCAGCACCAGCAGTGCTTGCACTGTGGCACACCAGCAGCGCTTGCACTGTGGCACACCAGCGTGGATACTGGCAGGGGAGATGAGGCACAGCTTCCCTCCGATGGAGAGCTTCTTGTGAGTGATAGACTTTAGGGAGGTACCAGAAGTCGAAGAACACAATGCACATATCATATGTGCTGTTGGGGCGATGAATACAAGGCACTCCAGACAGTTGGAGTGACCTAGTGGTAGGATGTTGGCGCAGGAGCGTTTCCATTGCCTCAGAAGTAACAGCAGCGCCGCTGGAACTGTAGTATGGCACACCAGTAATGCGCGCATAAGAACACAATGCAGGCACTTCTACATTCGCGGCCTGCGATGTGACAGCAGCAGAGGACACCTGTGGGGCGCGCTGACGCAGTGTGGAAGGTGGCTGCTGCTGCTGTCTAGCAGGGGCAGGATTTGGCGCACGCATAGCATGCGGATTAGGTATTTTGTGCACAGTAGGCGCTTGCACAGGGGTCCAGGCAAAGCGGCGCTGGTACTGCATCCAGTTTCTGGAGTGGATCCGCTCTACTGGGGCAGGTCCAGGGACCGAAGTCCGAGGTTTCTGCGCAGGTTGGGACGTGGACTCCTGCCCCACCATGGTCTCTGGAGATTTACGATGTGTGGCAGTTCGTTCCATGGAACGGACTGGAGTAACTCCGGTCCCTGCGCTCTGGGAGGGATTGGATGAGGAGGGGGAGCTGCCTGCAGCAAGGGAGGGCGGTGCTACATTTTTTTTTTTTTTTTTTTTTGATCAAAGCCCTACGCCCCCGGAGGGGGCGTCTGACAATTTATATTCCGGCGCCCGATCGCAGTCCGGTCACAAGTACCTAAATACATGCATTGTATACTAACGTAAGTAAATAACCGTGTTCATCGAGTGAACTACACTGAATACGAGGTGCACCAAAGAGCAAGCTAGGGTGGCCCCCGAGGATAAATCTCTGAACGAGTATGGCAGCGCGCAACACCCCGCAGAAGCAGCAAGAACCCTGGAAGCCAGGCCCGCCGCTATATGAAGGATGGAGCACTGACGCCTATGCATGGAAAACCATGCCAGACGCTTCGGCCTGTTCTCTGCGAACAAATTGGTGTGCACCCGGTACCCAGACAAGATCGTCTGGGCGCGGCGGTGCAGTGGAGCCTGTTACAGGCATTTGTCGGCGATGGCCCCCCGCAGCGGGGAGAGCATCGCGGAGGCATGTGGGGGCCTTGTCAGGTGGCCCACGTCGCCGTGTCTTCCTGGCTTTGGGAAACGGCGGTGGAGGCTGTTGCGAAGGAAACGCAAAGGTGGCAGGGTTGTTCTCAAGGAAGAACAAGAAAGACGACAGCTCTCGGCGCAAGCGCTGCCTGGGCCGTCGTTCGAGGTTAGCGCACTGGTGTAGGATATGCTCCCTCGTTTCCAGTACGCGCCAGTCGCATGCACACGCTGTCTCCCCATCAAGGTTGAAGCGCGCGCGGAATTCACCAATGGGTGCATGACCCAAGACTGCACGTGTGAGGCGTGCGGTGTGCGCATTGGAAGACCCAACGCGATGTAGCCAAGGCCCACCTTTGAGATGTGTGGGCCTTAGGGAGGCACCTTTGTGTGTAAGGCGCAGAAAGTTGTTGCCAGAGTAAGAGGTCTGCTGGAGCAGACAAGTCCACTCATGCAGCATCCTATCTACAGCGCGTTTCCGGGCATACCCGAGGGATGTCCGAGGTTTATTACCAGCACCCACCCGCAAGCCAGTGGCCGCCAAGTGAGCACGGTGGTGGATGTCCCAGTTGAGTTTTGAAGGGACATGAACAAAGTGGACGCGCCTGTTAGCATCGCCCGAGAACCAAGCACGTAGTTTGGAGCAAATGGACAGCGAGTGTCCTTGCCCAGAGTGGAGAGACGGGTCCAAAGCCAACCGAATGGCTTTAGTCGAGTCTGAGAGCACAACTATTTTGACACAGTTGTTGCGCAGAACAGCCTTGCTTATAGACAAGTCAATGGCTGCGAGTTCGGCATCATCAGAGAGGACTCTGCCTGATGCCATAGTGTATTCTTCTGGGCCAAAGGCGCCATGAAGGAGGGAGCAAGCAGCAACCGCTTGGTGCTTCCTGCTTTTGGGAACAGACGCGTCAGCTGCCACCAACACTGTGGTGTCAGACAGATCTGCATCAGCGCGAATCACATCCAAGTGGATGCGACGAGAATCAAGGGCATCCTTAGATGCTGCAATGACGGTGTCGAGTGTAACCCTACCAGAGTGCGTATCCAACAGGCCAAGGCCTGGGACCGCCTCTCCATGGACAGGGTTGAGAGGCTCAGAGACGCGCACAGCGTGTGCATCTGAATCCACGACCGTAGAGAGCAAGTTGCCGCGCACGCGTCGCGACAAGTTGGAGAGAGACGAAGGAAGACACATTGTTCCTTTGTACAGCTGGTGCTTGTCACTAATGAGCGACAGCGTAGGGTGGTTGCCAATCAGGGTGCCAATACGCGCCTGGCCGCGTTCGACCAGTTTCCTGATGTGCAGATGAATGGGGGGGAGACCAGCAATAGACTCGGTCCCCCCGCCTGGCGATGTGCGAAAGGCGCCAGTTATCCACCTAGCAGCCTTGTGTTGCATAGTGCGCAAGTGCGATATAGCAGTCTTACACCTTGCACCTTTGTAGAACCAGAGGCCCACACCATACGTAGCGACCGGAAGGACGCATGCACGGTAGAGCAGCCGCTTCTGCATAGGGGTAATGCCCCTTGACGAGTTACCAAGCATGATCATTGCCTTGACAGTGGTCAGAGCCTTGGTAGAGTAGTACTTGACATGGTGGCTAAAGGATAGCGACCGGTCAAAGTAGAAGCCCAAGTAGCGCCAAACGCTCTTGGGTTGAAGTGGCGAGTTGCCAGTGTGTGGAGCAAAGCCCAAGTCAATGGCAGGATTGACATCGTTGTGCTTGCGAGAGAAGTGAAAGACCTCTGTCTTGTCATGTTCCAAGACGAGGCCAAGTGCAGTAACAAGCTCTGTGATGACAGTGTATGCTTGTTGAAGTAGGGTGATGTTCTCCCCAAAGGATGGCGACTGAACGATGAGCGAGCCATCATCCACATACGACATGAGTGTTGTAACGCCAGGAGCAATCCTGCGTTCAAACAGCCTCATCCCCAGCACCAAATAGAGCGCAGAGAGGAGAGGGGATAAAGCAGATCCTTGACCAACGCCAACATCTGCAGAATACTTGCTGGACTCTTCGCCGTTCCAGCTGTAGGATGTGTGTCTCCCAACAAGGTAAGATGCAAAGAAGTTGCAGACTTCCGGCGCGAAGCCCAGTCTGTGCAGTATGCGTAGCAGCATGTCATGGTTGAGAGAGGGGAAGAACTGAGCAAGGTCAAAACCGACCACGCTTGTCTTCAACCCTCTAGCCCAACCGGCTTTGACAATGTGAGTGAGATAAACACCCGCATCCTCAGTAGAGTGTTGGCGCACACCTCCAAACTGATTGGGGTGGAACACACCGAATTTCTGCGCTTCAAACTGCATTCGGTTTGCAAGCATCTTCTCAAAGAGTTTCCCCAGCGTGTCGAGCAACACAATAGGGCGGAACATCTTGGGAGTTGAGTAGTGCGGTTTGCCAGGCTTGGGGACAATGGCAGAGCGCGACTCCTTGAACTGAGAGGGCCAGTGACCAACCCGAAGGCAGGCATTAGCGATCTCGACGAATTTGGCAGCAATGACAGTGTCAGCAACTAAGGACTTGAGCTGATACCATGTAAGGTGATCAGGACCTGGAGCAGAAGTGTTTGAACACTTTGCTAGTTCTTCTCTGAGCTCGTTGACACCAAAGTCCCACCACTCACGCGGAGGAGACTGAGGCATGTGGTTCGCAGCTGATTATGAGCGCTCTAGGCACGGCCGCGGCGTGATGGTTCTACCTGACCGTGGGAAAACCTTAAGTAAGCACGGTGGTCACGTGACTTTGCCCGCAAGGGACCGAAAGGATAGGGGACGATAAGTGTGGGTATGGGGATGAAAACAAGCCGAACGGCCTGGGTTTACTCCCTAATTGGTTAGCTCTCCGGTTAAGTTGGTACCGGGAGCAGATATGTGGTCACCAGGTCCAGGTCACCCACCCCCTAGTAATAGGGCGTTAGTCATCACTGTGCAGGGCGTACGGATATGTCCACCCGTAGACTGCCGAGAACAACTCCCACAGTGAGGAACTCTCACGGTGCCATGTGGGTAGGGTGATGGCGAGACTGAGACTGAGGACAGATTGGGGATCCGCGCCAGTTGGCATCAAGCGAACCATCTGCCTTGGAACGGGAAAGTTGTGCCGGGGGTCGCGCCCCGGACCTCAACTGGGCCGTAGCAGGATGGGGCAGTCCCCCTACCCTGGCTCGAGAGGACTAATCCTCTGTCGGCTCCCCCGGAAGTAATAAGTCCGGGTCGGAGTTTAAGTTGATTCCGGAGTGTTGGTCTGCTCAGTAGATCCATGCACCATACGTGGAAGACGGCCTCGCCCAATGTGGAAGGCTTAGTCGACATGCCATAGTGGGAGTGCTATACCCAGTCGGAAGGCCAATGTGCCGTGTAAGCCGCGTAAGCCGAGAAGGGTGCGGTACCCAGGGAGAATGGGTGCAGTACTCCGCAGCGCGACACCAATTGGGAAGGTCTACGGGCCGCTGCAACCACTTAGAGGCGACACCAGTATGGGAGGGCAATGTCCCGACGCCGAAGAGGCCGGACCTACTAGCAATCTCAGGGCCAATGGGTCCCACCGCAAGGTGGGGCCCTAAACTTCGTCTGCGATGCTCTCCCCGCTGCGGGGGGCCATCGCCGACAAATGCCTGTAACAGGCTCCACTGCACCGCCGCGCCCAGACGATCTTGTCTGGGTACCGGGTGCACACCAATTTGTTCGCAGAGAACAGGCCGAAGTGTCTGGCATGGCTTTCCATGCATAGGTGTCAGTGCTCCATCCTTCATATAGCGGCGGGCCTGGCTTCCAGGGTTCTTGCTGCTTCTGCGGGGTGTTGCGCGCTGCCATACTCGTTCAGAGATTTATCCTCGGGGGCCACCCTAGCTTGCTCTTTGGTGCACCTCGTATTCAGTGTAGTTCACTCGATGAACACGGTTATTTACTTACGTTAGTATACAATGCATGTATTTAGGTACTTGTGACCGGACTGCGATCGGGCGCCGGAATATAAATTGTCAGACGCCCCCTCCGGGGGCGTAGGGCTTTGATCAAAAAAAAAAAAAAAAGACTGAGGCATGTCGTCGAGCACAGAGGGATCAACAGGGCGGTCAGATGCCGAGTTGTATGTTGAGTCAAGAGCAGCCCAAAGCGACTCAAGAGAATTGCAGGGTTCACCATTGTGGCGAATTGCTTCATGTGTAGGGAGCTCACGCTGTTTGGCCCAGCGCATAAGATCCCATGGGCGCTTGTTGGTAGTAGCAATTGTCTGAATCCTACTATCAAAGAACTTGCGCTTGGCCACCTTAGTGGTCCTGCGGAACGCCTTGTAATCAGCGACCGCCCTGGAAGCGCGATACACTCTGACAGCCTCAGAGCACTCAGGATTCCACCAGGACTTTGACTTGGTGGAGATGTGAGCAGTCTTTGAGTTGTTATCCCAAGACTGCTTAATAGCAGTTGCAATGGCGCCAGTGCAGCGTTCAATTGCTTCTGCTGTTGTGAGAGTGGTTGTGTCCAATGCTCGCAAGGAAGAGGACAATTCCTTCAGGAACTCTTCCTCTTGCTCACTGCCCTTGGGCAGAGTGATGCGCTCAGCAGCCAGCTGCACAGGCTGGATACGGAGCGTGACGGTCAAGGGAGCGTGGTCAGAGGGTCCTTTCCACTCTGTGACCACGCTGTGTGAAGTCCCTGCAGTGCGACCCACAGGGAGGAAGAATAGATCAATGACCGACGGCCTAAGGCTGCCAGCATGTGGGAAGTGAGTAGGAGTGCGTTCTGGTAGAACACTAACCTCCAAACCCAGGTCGAGCGCAACATCACATAGCTCAGTTGCAACATGATTTGTAGAGTCATAGTCCGGATCCCAGACTGACGACTTGCAGTTGAAGTCCCCTGCCATGCAAAGCATGCTTGGGAGACGAGGAGCATTGTCACACAACCAGCGAATGGCAGTACCATCCCCTGGGCTAGAGTAGACATTGGCAAAGTGTATTTGAGCACCTGCGCTCCCATACAGTGTAGTGACCAATACATCATTGTGGTTGGCGAGGTCAGTGCGAAATGCAGGCCGCATGCCTGCAAGACGCCTATGCACAAACGTCATAACGCGTGGGCGGTCAGTCTCAGATGCTGGGCGTCTAAACATGACTAGCCAGTCTGGATGAGTAGGTGCACCAATGAGGGCGGTGCTACACCATGCCCACCTGTTGCAGGAGGAGAAAGCGCAGCTGCCGCAGAAGCAGCAGTTGCAGGCGCAGCAACGCTCTGGGAGCGCTGCTGGGGAGGAGGGACAGGAATAACACTGTTGAGTGTGTCTCTGACCTGGCGCAGCGTGGGGACGTCATTTTCCCCCACACTAAGGTACCCAAGGAGCTGGAGCGTGGCAGCATGTGCAGTGACACTAATAAGAGTGTCAGAAATATGGCGAGCTTCAAGCTCACCAACTGCTATGTCTGGAACACAGTTCAGCCATGCTTCAATTGCACCAAGAGAGTCTTGTATAGCCCCCATATCATCCCCAATGGCCTCCTGAGTTGCCTGATGCGTCAGAGGAGAGGATACAAGCTCGTCATAGCTGGCAAACAAAGGAGTGAACTCCAATGTTGGTGAGACTGCCCTAGAGGTAGTTCTGGATTTGGGCTGCAGAACAGCAGCACCAGATGTGCCCTTCCTCCTCTTATGCTCTGGAGAGGCAGGTGCAGATGGGGGACCATCGTTGTCCTCATCAGAGTCGTCATTCTCCTCCTCAGAAGGAGTAGGACGCTTACTGCCATCCTCTTTGATCTGTTACCACCACCATCACAGCCACAACAGTGACGCAAATTCACCCTCAAGCACTTGCACACTGCTCAACTCTCCAGTTTTCACGCCTGTCTACACTATGAGTTTTTTTTTTTTTTTGATCAAAGCCCTACGCCCCCGGAGGGGGCGTCTGACAATTTATATTCCGGCGCCCAATCGCAGTCCGGTCGCAAGTACCTAAATACATGCATTGTATACTAACGTAAGTAAAGAACCGTGTTCGTCGAGTGAACTACACTGAATACGAGGTGCACCAAAGAGCAAGCTAGGGTGGCCCCCGAGGATAAATCTCTCAACAAGTATGGGAGCACGCAACACCCCGCAGAAGCAGCAAGAACCCTGGAGGCCAGGCTCGCCGCTATATGAAGGATGGAGCACTGACGCCTATGCATGGAAAACCATGCCAGACGCTTCGGCTTGTTCTCTGCGAACAAATTGGTGTGCACCCGGTACCCAGACAAGATCGTCTGGGCGCGGCGGTGCAGTGGAGCCTGTTACAGGCATTCGTCGGCGGTGGCCCCCCGCAGCGGGGAGGGCATCGCGGAGGCGTGTGGGGGCCTTGTCAGGTGGCCCACGTCGCCGTGTCTTCCTGGCTTTGGGAAACGGCGGTGGAGGCTGTTGCGAAGGAAACGCAAAAGTGGCAGGGTTGTTCTCAAGGAAGAACAAGAAAGACGACAGCTCTCGGCGCAAGCGCTGGTTGGGCCGTTGTTGGAAGTGCGCGCACTGGTGAAGGACATGGTCCCTCGTTTCCAGAATGCGCCAGTTGCACGCACACGCTGTCTCCCCACCCAGGTTGAAGCGTGCACGGAATTCGCCAATGGGTGCATGACCAGCAAGCACGCAGTTTGGAGCAAATGGACAGCGAGTGCCCTTGCCCAGAATGGAGAGACGGGTCCAAAGCCAACCGGATGGCTTTGATCGAGTCTGAGAGCACAACTATTTTGACACAGTTGTTGCGGAGAACAGCCTTGCTTATAGACAAGTCAATGGCTGCGAGTTCGGCATCATCAGAGAGGACTCTGCCTGATGCCATAGTGTACTCTTCTGGGCCAAAGGCGCCATGAAGGAGGGAGCAGGCAGCAACCGCTTGGTGCTTCCTGCTTTTGGGAACAGACGCATCAGCTGCCACCAACACTATAGTGTCAGACAGATCTGCGTCGGCGCGAATCACATCCAAGTGAATGCGACGAGAATCAAGGGCATCCTTAGATGCTGCAATGATGGTGTCAAATGTAACCCTGCCAGAGTGCGTGTCCAACAGGCGAAGGCCTGGGACCGCTTCTCCATGGACATGGCTGAGAGGCTCAGAGACGCGCACAGCATGTGCGTCAGAATCCACGACCGTAGAGAGCAAGTTGCCGCGCACGCGTCGCGACAAGTTGGAGAGAGACGAAGGGAGACGCATCGTTCCTTCGTACAGCTGGTGCTTGTCACTAATGAGCGAAAGCGTGGGGTGGTTGCCAATCAGGGTGCCAATACGCGTAGGGCGGAACATCTTGGGAGTTGAATAGTGCGGTTTGCCAGGCTTTGGAACAATGGCAGAACGCGACTCTTTGAAGTGAGAGGGCCAGTGGCCCACCCGAAGGCAGGCATTGGCAATCTCGACGAATTTGGTAGCGATGACAGTGTCAGCGACCAAGGATTTGAGCTGATACCATGTGAGGTGATCAGGACCAGGAGCAGAAGTGTTTGAGCACTTTGCAAGTTCTTCTCTCAGCTCTTTAACACCAAAGTCCCACCACTCGCGCGGGGGAGACTGAGGGACGTCATCGAGCACAGAGGGGTCAACAGGGCGATCAGACGCAGAGTTGTATGTTGAATCAAGAGCAGCCCAAAGCGACTCCAGGGAATTGCAAGGTTCACCATTGTGGCGAATGGCTTCGTGTGTAGGGAGCTCACGCTGTTTGGCCCAGCGCATAAGATCCCATGGACGCTTGTTGGTAGTAGCAATCGTCTGGATCCTACTATCAAAGAACTTGCGCTTGGCCACCTTGGTGGTCCTGCGGAACGCCTTGTAATCAGCGACCGCCCTGGAAGCGCGATACACTCTGACAGCTTCAGAGCACTCAGGATTCCACCAGGACTTTGACTTGGTGGAGATGCGAGCAGTCTTTGAGTTGTTATCCCAAGACTGCTTAATAGCAGTTGCAATGGCGCCAGTGCAGCGTTCAATTGCTTCTGCTGTTGTGAGAGTGGATGTGTCCAATGCTCGCACAGAAGAGGACAGTTCCTTCAGGAACTCTTCCTCTCGCTCACTGCCCTTGGGCAGAGTGATGCGCTCAGCAGCCAGCTGCACAGGCTGGATACGGAGCGTGACGGTCAAGGGAGCGTGGTCAGAGGGTCCTTTCCACTCTGTGACCACGCTATGTGAAGTCCCTGCAGTGCGACCCACAGGGAGGAAGAATAGATCAATGACCGACGGCCTAAGGCTGCCAGCATGTGGGAAGTGAGTAGGAGTGCGTTCTGGTAGAACACTAGCCTCCAAACCCAGGTCGAGCGCAACATCACACAGTTCAGTTGCAACATGATTTGTAGAGTCATAGTCCGGATCCCAGACTGACGACTTGCAGTTGAAGTCCCCTGCCATGCAGAGCATGCTTGGGAGACGTGGAGCATTGTCACACAACCAGCGAATGGCAGTACCATCCCCTGGGCTAGAGTAGACATTGGCAAAGTGTATTTGAGCACCTGCGCTCCCATACAATGTTGTGACCAACACATCATTGTGGTTGGCGAGGTCAGTGCGAAATGCAGGCCTCATGCCTGCAAGACGCCTATGCACAAACGTCATAACACGTGGGCGGTCAGTATCGGATGCTGGACGTCTAAACATGACCAGCCAGTCCGGATGAGTGGGAGCACCAATCACTGCCTCCCCTTCTGGGTTGGTAGTGGACACAGTGCGACGTATTAGCCTCCAGGGAGGCTCTTGTAGCAGGAGAATGTCAAAATCATTCTTACGCTCCTCCAAGAGTGATGACACAAGATCATAATTTCTATTCACATTCTGTGAGTAGAAGCGAAGCATAGATACATATTTGTGACGCATAAAGTAATTTAAACGTGAGCAGTACGATCACCCAGAGCCGTCTGAATCGGTCTCCTCCTGGGTGGTTGAACGTTAGCATAACTTTGCGGTGCTCTAGCAGAAAAGCGTACCGCATCGTTGACATCATACCGGCGCTGGATCCAGCCAGCGTCAAACCGGTGACGAGAGAAGGCGCACTTGGACGAATCCGCTGTGTGCGCCTTGCCGCAGTTGATGCACCTGGGTGCGTGTGGGCACGGTTCGCCATCAGGAGTGGCGGGCACCGGGGGATTCGCATCAGGCTTCTCCCAACAGCAGTGGGAGAGCTTGCGATGATTCTGCGTGTCATGGCCATAGCCACAATGCGCGCAGGAGTTGTACTGCTGTCTGCAGGACGCAGTTGGGTGTCCCCAGGCCCAACAGCGTTGACACTGAGGACGCCAGCGTGAACACTGGCAGGGGAGATGTTGCAGAGGCGACCACCAATGGACATCCTCTTGTTGGTAATAGACTTGAGGGCAGTACCAGACCTAGTGTCCCAGAAGTCGAAGAAAACAACGCACATGTCATGCGAGCTGCTTGCACGATGAATACGCGGCTTTCCAGCAAGCTGGAGCGACGACGTAGTGGCATTTTGACGCAGGAGTGCCTCCATGGTGTCAGGAGTGACTGGAGTGCTCCCAACCGCACCAAAGGTGAAGTAGGGCACGCCAGTGATGCGAGCGTAGGAACGCGATGCAGGGACCTCTACATTCACGTTGACGATAGGCTGACCACCCTCAGTGAGAGGGTACCAGACACGTTGCACAGCGAGTCGGATGATGCCCAGATCGCTGTGGGTGGGTGTGTCACTGAAGTGGACAATGATAGCGTCACCCCTGCCGACTTCTGCATGGATGGCGTTGTTGCGAGAACCACCATTCGATAAACGGAGGTTGAGGGTGGAGACGGCCTGTTCAGGCGAGATGGGAAGAGGGGCAGGGATAGCATCGCTGCCGGTGCCTCTGCGCACATAAATGAAGCACTGTCTGCGCGATGGGCCGCGCGTAGTGGATTTGAGCTTCTGCTTCTTCTTTGAAGGAGAGGGAGCAGAGGGGAGGAGAGGACGCTGCCTTGCGCTTGTTGGCGTTAGAATTGTCCTTGAGTTGCGCTACTTCATCCCAGGACAGTCCAGGAGATGACGCGCGAGTTCAGCAAGTTCTGCGCATTGCTGCGCAGTCATGCCAACAGTAACCTCTGCAAAGCTGCGAGAGGTGGCGTTTACAGGCCTCCTAGGCGGCTGCGAAGCGACAGAAGCGTAGGACGCCTTGGGAGCGCGCTGACGCTGTTGTGAGGGCTGCTGCTGCTGCTGAGACGCATTAGCAGGCTTTGGCGCACGCACAGCATGCGGATTGGGCGCTACGCGGTGTAGCAGGCGCCTGGGGAGGGGCGGGCAAACCGGCGCTGGAATTGCATCCAGTTACCCGAATGGATCCGCTCTGGTTGCGGTTGGGAAGGGGCAGCACCTGTGGCAACACCTGAGTCCGGTCCAGGGACCGGGTTGTCAGGTTGCTGAGATGTCGCAGTGGACTCCTGTCCCTCCATGGGAGCCGGAGATTTGTGACCAGTGGCAGTGTGTTCCGCGGGTCGGGGAGGGGTAACCTGGGTCCTGGCGCCTTGGGAGACGCTGGAGGAGGAGGGGGCGCCTGCTGGGGCAGAAGAGGCCGGTGCTACACCATGCCCACCTGCAGCAGCAGTGGAAGGAGCAGATGCCGCCTTTGCAGCACCTTTGGGAGCAGCAGTGCGCACAGGGCGCTGCTGGGAGGGAGGGGACGGCAGGACAGCGTTCAAAGCGTCCCTAGCGCGTCGCACTTGGGCTAGAGACCCCTCATCCGCACTGAGGTAGTCTGTGATATGAACAGCTGCTGCATGCGCAACTGTTGCAACAAGGGCGTCTGCAATGTACCTCGCTTGAAGTTCATCAACAGCGCTAGGAGGACAGTGGTCCATCCATCCTTGCATCGTCACTAGAGCATCGGTAAGGGCCTCTACATCATCCCTGACGGCCGCCTCTGTAGCCTGTAAAGACAGGGTGTAAGAGTCCTTCTCATCATGACCAGGAAACAGAGACTTGAACTCTGTTTGGGTGGGGGAGGCTGCCCTGGAGGCAGTCCTGGACTTGGGCTGCGCTACAGCAGCACCAGACGTGTTCTTCCTGCGCTTGTGCTCAGGGGAGGAAGGGGCGGAAGGAGCAGGGCTCTCATCTGCATCGAAATCATCATCCTCATCCATTGCTGGAGTAGGACGCTTATTTCTAGCGCCAGAGGGGCCCTGGGGTGTTTCTTCACCATCAAATGCGCCATAGTTGGTACCATGGCCTTTCTGAGGTGTGGATGGCGTTGGAGTTGGATCCGGTGGCCGGGGAGTCTTCTTGCTGCCTCCTGCACTACTCATAGCGCAGACAGGCGGATGTACTGGAGAATAAAGCGGTGTGCAAGCTGCTGGAGGGCGAATTTGCGTCGCTGTTGTGGCTGTGATGTTGGTGGTAACAGATCAAAAGGGATGGCATGCTTGGGAGGCGTGGAGCATTGTTACACAACCAGCGAATGGCAGTACCATCCCCTGGGCTAGAGTAGACATTGGCGAAGTGTATCTGAGCACCTGCGCTCCCATACAATGTTGTGACCAACACATCATTGTGGTTGGCGAGGTCAGTGCGAAATGCAGGCCGCATACCTGCAAGACGCCTATGCACAAACATCATAACGTGTGGGCGGTCGGTATCGGATGCTGGACGTCTAAACATGACCAGCCAGTCCGGATGAGTGGGAGCACCGATCACCGCCTCCCCTTCTGGGTTGGTAGTGGACACAGTGCGACGTATGAGCCGCCATGGTGGCTCTTGAAGCAGAATCACGTCAAAGTCATTCTTACGTTCCTCTAGTAGCGAAGCAACCAGATCATAGTTTCTATTCACATTCTGTGAAAAGAAGCGGAGAGTATTTACATGTTTGTATCGCATAAAGTAAAACTAAGTGCGGGCAGTGCGTTCACCCCGACCAATCTGAATCGGTCTCCTCCTGGGTGGTAGTACGTCAGTATACGCTGGGCCAAACAGCGTGAGCTCCCTACACACGAAGCCATTCGCCACAATGGTGAACCTTGCAATTCCCTGGAGTCGCTTTGGGCTGCTCTTGATTCAACATACAACTCTGCGTCTGATCGCCCTGTTGACCCCTCTGTGCTCGACGACGTCCCTCAGTCTCCCCCGCGCGAGTGGTGGGACTTTGGTGTTAAAGAGCTGAGAGAAGAACTTGCAAAGTGCTCAAACACTTCTGCTCCTGGTCCTGATCACCTCACATGGTATCAGCTCAAATCCTTGGTCGCTGACACTGTCATCGCTACCAAATTCGTCGAGATTGCCAATGCCTGCCTTCGGGTGGGCCACTGGCCCTCTCACTTCAAAGAGTCGCGTTCTGCCATTGTTCCAAAGCCTGGCAAACCGCACTATTCAACTCCCAAGATGTTCCGCCCTATTGTGTTGCTTAACACGCTGGGGAAACTCTTTGAGAAGATGCTTGCAAACAGAATGCAGTTTGAAGCGCAGAAATTCGGCGTGTTCCACCCCAACCAGTTTGGAGGCGTGCGCCAACACTCTACTGAGGATGCGGGTGTTTATCTCACTCACATTGTCAAGGCCGGTTGGGCTAGAGGGCTGAAGACAAGCGTGGTCGCTTTTGACCTTGCTCAGTTCTTCCCTCTCTCAACCACGACATGCTTCTACGCATACTGCGCAGAATAGGCTTTGCGCCAGAAGTCTGCAACTTCTTTGCGTCTTACCTTGTTGGGAGACACACATCCTACAGCTGGAACAGCGAAGAATCCAGCAAGTATTCTGCAGATGTTGGTGTTGGCCAAGGATCTGCTTTATCCCCTCTTCTCTGCGCTCTATTTGGTGCCAGGGATGAGGCTGTTTGAGCGCAGGATTGCTCCTGGCGTTACAACACTCATGTCGTATGTGGATGATGGTTCACTCATCGTTCAGTCGCCATCCTTTGGGAGAACATCACCCTACTCCAACAAGCGTATGCTGTCATCACAGAGCTTGTTACCGCACTTGGCCTTGTCTTGGAACATGATAAGACAGAGGTCTTCCACTTCTCTCGCAAGCACAACGATGTCAATCCTGCCATTGACTTGGGCTTTGCTCCACATACTGGCAATTCGCCACTTCAACCCAAGAGCGTTTGGCGCTACTTGGGCTTCTACTGACCGGTCGCTATCCTTTAGCCACCATGTCAGGTATTACTCTACCAAGGCTCTGACCACTGTCAAGGCAATGATCATGCTTGTAACTCATCAGGGTATCACCCCTATGCAGAAGCGGCTGCTCTACCGTGCGTGCGTCCTTCCAGTCGCTACGTATGGTGTGGGCCTCTGGTTCTACAAAGGTGCTAGGTGCAAGACTGCTATGTCGCACTTGCGCACTATGCAACTCCAGGCTGCTAGGTGGATAACTGGCGCCTTTCGCTCATCGCCGGGTGGGGGACCGAGTCTATCGCTGGTCTCCTCCCATTCATCTGCACATCAGGAAACTGGTCGAACGCGGCCAGGCGCGTATTGGCACCCTGATTGGCAACCACCCTACGCTGTCGCTCATTAGTGACAAGCACCAGCTGTACAAAGGAACAATGCGTCTTCCCGTCTCTCTCCAACTTGTCGCGACGCGTGCGCGGCAACTTGCTCTCTACGGTCGTGGATTCTGACGCACATGCTGTGCGCGTCTCTGAGCCTCTCAACCCTGTCCATGGTGAGGCGGTCCCAGGCCTTCGCCTGTTGGATACCCACTCTGGTAGGGTCACACTTGACACTGTCATTGCAGCATCTAAGGATGCCCTGATTCTCGTCGCATCCACTTGGATGTGATTCGCGCTGACGCAGATCTGTCTGACACTACAGTGTTGGTGGCAGCTGACGCGTCTGTTCCCAAAAGCAGGAAGCACCAAGCGGTTGCTGCTTGCTCCTCCTTCATGGCGCCTTTGGCCCGGAAGAATACACTATGGCATCAGGCAGAGTCCTTTCTGATGATGCCGAACTCGCAGCCATTGACTTGTCTATAAGCAAGGCTGTTCTGCGCAACAACTGTGTCAAAATAGTTGTGCTCTCAGACTCGACCAAAGCCATCCGATTGGCTTTGGACCCGTCTCTCCATTCTGGGCAAGGACACTCGCTGTCCATTTGCTCCAAACTACGTGCTTGGTTCTCGGGCGACGCCGACAGGCGCGTCCACTTTGTTCATGTCCCTTCAAAACTCAACTGGGACATCCACCACCGTGCTCACTTGGCGGCCACTGGCTTGCGGGTGGGTGCTGGCAACCAACCTCGGACATCCCTTGGGTATGCCCGGAAACGCGCTGTAGATAGAATGTTGCATGAGTGGACTTGTCTACTGCAGCAGCCTTCTTACTCTGGCAACAACTTCTTGCGCCTTACACACAAAGGTGCCTCCCTGAGGCCCGCACACATTAAAGGTGGACCTTGGCTACGTCGCGTTGGTTCTTCCAATGCGCATACCGCGCGCCTTACACGCGCAGTTCTGGGTCATGCACCCATTGGCGAATTCCGCGCACGCTTCAACCTGGGTGGGGAGACAGCGTGTGCATGCGACTGGCGCATTCTGGAAACGAGGGGACACATCCTGCACCAGTGCGCGCACTTCCAACGACGGCCCAACCAGCGCTTGCGCCGGGAACTGTCGTCTTTCTTGTTCTTCCTCTTTTTTTTTTTTTTTTTTTTTGTGTCAAAGCCCTACGCCCCCGGAGGGGGCGTCTGACAATTTATATTCCGGCGCCCGATCGCAGTCCGGTCGCAAGTACCTAAATACATGCATTGTATACTAACGTAAGTAAAGAACCGTGTTCGTCGAGTGAACTACACTGAATACGAGGTGCACCAAAGAGCAAGCTAGGGTGGCCCCCGAGGATAAATCTCTCAACGAGTATGGTAGCGCGCAACACCCCGCAGAAGCAGCAAGAACCCTGGAGGCCAGGCTCGCCGCTATATGAAGGATGGAGCACTGACCCCTATGCATGGAAAACCATGCCAGACGCTTCGGCCTGTTCTCTGCGAACAAATTGGTGTGCACCCGGTACCCAGACAAGATCGTCTGGGCGCGGTGGTGCAGTGGAGCCTGTTACAGGCATTCGTCGGCGGTGGCCCCCCACAGCGGGGAGGGCATCACGGAGGCGTGTGGGGGCCTTGTCAGGTGGCCCACGTCGCCGCGTCTTCCTGGCTTTGGGAAACGGCGGTGGAGGCTGTTGCGAAGGGAACGCAAAAGTGGCAGGGTTGTTCTGGAGGAAGAACAAGAAAGACGACAGTTCCCGGCGCAAGCGCTGGTTGGGCCGTCGTTGGAAGTGCGCGCACTGGTGCAGGATGTGTCCCCTCGTTTCCAGAATGCGCCAGTCGCATGCACACGCTGTCTCCCCACCCAGGTTGAAGCGTGCGCGGAATTCGCCAATGGGTGCATGACCCAGAACTGCGCGTGTAAGGCGCGCGGTATGCGCATTGGAAGAACCAACGCGACGTAGCCAAGGTCCACCTTTAATGTGTGTGGGCCTCAGGGAGGCACCTTTGTGTGTAAGGCGCAAGAAGTTGTTGCCAGAGTAAGAAGGCTGCTGCAGTAGACAAGTCCACTCATGCAACATTCTATCTACAGCGCGTTTCCGGGCATACCCAAGGGATGTCCGAGGTTGGTTGCCAGCACCCACCCGCAAGCCAGTGGCCGCCAAGTGAGCACGGTGGTGGATGTCCCAGTTGAGTTTTGAAGGGACATGAACAAAGTGGACGCGCCTGTCGGCGTCGCCCGAGAACCAAGCACGTAGTTTGGAGCAAATGGACAGCGAGTGTCCTTGCCCAGAATGGAGAGACGGGTCCAAAGCCAATCGGATGGCTTTGGTCGAGTCTGAGAGCACAACTATTTTGACACAGTTGTTGCGCAGAACAGCCTTGCTTATAGACAAGTCAATGGCTGCGAGTTCGGCATCATCAGAAAGGACTCTGCCTGATGCCATAGTGTATTCTTCCGGGCCAAAGGCGCCATGAAGGAGGGAGCAAGCAGCAACCGCTTGGTGCTTCCTGCTTTTGGGAACAGACGCGTCAGCTGCCACCAACACCGTAGTGTCAGACAGATCTGCATCAGCGCGAATCACATCCAAGTGGATGCGACGAGAATCAAGGGCATCCTTAGATGCTGCAATGACGGTGTCAAGTGTGACCCTACCAGAGTGCGTATCCAACAGGCGAAGGCCTGGGACCGCCTCACCATGGACAGGGTTGAGAGGCTCAGAGACGCGCACAGCATGTGCGTCAGAATCCACGACCGTAGAGAGCAAGTTGCCGCGCACGCGTCGCGACAAGTTGGAGAGAGACGAAGGAAGACGCATTGTTCCTTTGTACAGCTGGTGCTTGTCACTAATGAGCGACAGCGTAGGGTGGTTGCCAATCAGGGTGCCAATACGCGCCTGGCCGCGTTCGACCAGTTTCCTGATGTGCAGATGAATGGGAGGGAGACCAGCGATGAGCGAAAGGCGCCAGTTATCCACCTAGCAGCCTGGAGTTGCATAGTGCGCAAGTGCGACATAGCAGTCTTGCACCTAGCACCTTTGTAGAACCAGAGGCCCACACCATACGTAGCGACTGGAAGGACGCACGCACGGTAGAGCAGCCGCTTCTGCATAGGGGTGATACCCCTTGATGAGTTACCAAGCATGATCATTGCCTTGACAGTGGTCAGAGCCTTGGTAGAGTAATACCTGACATGGTGGCTAAAGGATAGCGACCGGTCAAAGTAGAAGCCCAAGTAGCGCCAAACGCTCTTGGGTTGAAGTGGCGAATTGCCAGTATGTGGAGCAAAGCCCAAGTCAATGGCAGGATTGACATCGTTGTGCTTGCGAGAGAAGTGGAAGACCTCTGTCTTATCATGTTCCAAGACCAGGCCGAGTGCAGTAACAAGCTCTGTGATGACAGCATATGCTTGTTGGAGTAGGGTGATGTTCTCCCCAAAGGATGGCGACTGAACGCTACTAGAGGAACGTAAGAATGACTTTGATGTGATTCTGCTTCAAGAGCCCCCATGGCGGTTCATTCGACGCACTGTATCCACTACCAATCCTGAGGGTGAGGCAGTGATTGGTGCACCCACCCATCCAGACTGGCTAGTCATGTTTAGACGTCCAGCATCGGATACTGATCGCCCACGTGCTATGACATTTGTGCATAGGCGTCTAGCAGGCATGCGGCCTGCATTTCGCACTGACCTCGCCAACCACAATGATGTGGTGGTCACAACGCTGTATGGGAGCGCAGGCACCCAGATACACTTCGCCAATGTCTACTCCTGTCCAGGGGATGGTTCTGCCATTCGCTGGCTGTGTGACAATGCTCCTCGTCTCCCAAGCATGCTCTGCATGGCAGGGGACTTCAATTGCAAGTCGTCAGTCTGGGATCCGGACTATGACTCTACAAATCATGTTGCGACTGAACTATGTGATGTCGCGCTTGACCTGGGTTTGGAGGTCAGCGTACTACCAGTACGCACCCCTACTCACTTCCCGCATGCTGGCAGCCTTAGGCCGTCAGTTATTGATCTATTCTTCCTCCCTGTGGGTCGCACTGCAGGGACTTCACACAGCGTGGTCACAGAGTGGAAAGGACCCTCTGACCACGCTCCCTTGACCGTCACACTCCGTATCCAGCCTGTGCAGCTGGCTGCTGAGCGCATCACTCTGCCAAAGGGCAGTGAGCAAGAGGAAGAGTTCCTGGAGGAACTGTCCTCTTCTTTGCGTGCATTGGACACAACCACTCTCACAACAGCAGAAGCAATCGAACGCTGCACTGGCGCCATTGCAACTGCTATTAAGCAGTCCTGGGATAACAACTCAAAGACTGCTCGCATCTCCACCAAGTCAAAGTCCTGGTGGAATCCTGAGTGCTCTGAAGCTGTCAGAGTGTATCGCGCTTCCAGGGCAGTCGCTGATTACAAGGCGTTCCGCAGGACCACCAAGGTGGCCAAGCGCAGGTTCTTTGATAGTAGGATTCAGACAATTGCTACTACCAACAAGCGTCCATGGGATCTTATGCGCTGGGCCAAACAGCGTGAACTCCCTACACACGAAGCCATTCGCCACAATGGTGAACCTTGCAATTCCCTGGAGTCGCTTTGGGCTGCTCTTGATTCAACATACAACTCGGCGTCGGATCGCCCTGTTGACCCCTCTGTGCTCGACGACGTCCCTCAGTCTCCCCCGCGCGAGTGGTGGGACTTTGGTGTTAAAGAGCTTAGAGAAGAACTTGCAAAGTGCTCAAACACTTCTGCCCCTGGTCCTGATCACCTCACATGGTATCAGCTGAAATCCTTGGTTGCTGACACTGTCATCGCTACCAAATTCGTCGAGATTGCCAATGCCTGCCTTCGGGTAGGCCACTGGCCCTCTCACTTCAAAGAGTCGCGTTCTGCCATTGTTCCAAAGCCTGGCAAACCGCACTATTCAACTCCCAAGATGTTCCGCCCTATTGTGTTGCTTAACACGCTGGGGAAACTCTTTGAGAAGATGCTTGCAAACAGAATGCAGTTTGAAGCGCAGACATCCCTTTTGATCTGTTACCACCAACATCACAGCCACAACAGCGACGCAAATTCGCCCTCCAGCAGCTTGCACACCGCTTTATTCTCCAGTACATCCGCCTGTCTGCGCTATGAGTAGTGCAGGAGGCAGCAAGAAGACTCCCCGGCCACCGGATCCAACTCCAACGCCATCCACACCTCAGAAAGGCCATGGTACCAACTATGGCGCATTTGATGGTGAAGAAACACCCCAGGGCCCCTCTGGCGCTAGAAATAAGCGTCCTACTCCAGCAATGGATGAGGATGATGATTTCGATGCAGATGAGAGCCCTGCTCCTTCCGCCCCTTCCTCCCCTGAGCACAAGCGCAGGAAGAACACGTCTGGTGCTGCTGTAGCGCAGCCCAAGTCCAGGACTGCCTCCAGGGCAGCCTCCCCCACCCAAACAGAGTTCAAGTCTCTGTTTCCTGGTCATGATGAGAAGGACTCTTACACCCTGTCTTTACAGGCTACAGAGGCGGCCGTCAGGGATGATGTAGAGGCCCTTACCGATGCTCTAGTGACGATGCAAGGATGGATGGACCACTGTCCTCCTAGCGCTGTTGATGAACTTCAAGCGAGGTACATTGCAGACGCCCTTATCTCCACAGTTGCGCAGGCAGCAGCTGTGCACATTACAGACTACCTCAGCGCAGATGAGGGGTCTCTAGCTCAAGTGCGACGCGTTAGGGACGCATTGAACGCTGTCCTGCCGTCCCCTCCCTCCCAGCAGCGCCCTGTGCGCACTGCTGCTCCCAAAGGTGCTGCAAAGGCGGCATCTGCTTCCTCCACTGCTGCTGCAGGTGGGCATGGTGTAGCACCGGCCTCCTCTGCCCCAGCAGGCGCCCCCTCCTCCTCCAGCGCCTCCCAAGGCGCCAGGACCCAGGTTACCTCTCCCCGACCCGCGGAACACACTGCCACTGGTCACAAATCTCCGGCTCCCATGGAGGGACAGGAGTCCACTGCGACATCTCAGCAACCTGACAACCCGGTCCCTGGACCGGACTCAGGTGTTGCCACAGGTGCTGCCCCTTCCCAACCGCAACCAGAGCGGATCCATTCGGGTAACTGGATGCAATTCCAGCGCCGGTTTGCCCGCCCCCCTCCCCAGGCGCCTGCTACACCGCGTAGAGCGCCCAATCCGCATGCTGTGCGTGCGCCAAAGCCTGCTAATGCGTCTCAGCAGCAGCAGCAGCCCTCACAACAGCGTCAGCGCGCTCCCAAGGCGTCCTACGCTTCTGTCGCTTCGCAGCCGCCTAGGAGGCCTGTAAACGCCACCTCTCGCAGCTTTGCAGAGGTTACTGTTGGCATGACTGCGCAGCAATGCGCAGAACTTGCTGAACTCGCGCGTCATCTCCCTGGACTGTCCTGGGATGAAGTAGCGCAACTCAAGGACAATTCTAACGCCAACAAGCGCAAGGCAGCGTCCTCTCCCCTCCCCTCTGCTCCCTCTCCTTCAAAGAAGAAGCAGAAGCTCAAATCCACTACGCGCGGCCCATCGCGCAGACAGTGCTTCATTTATGTGCGCAGAGGCACCGGCAGCGATGCTATCCCTGCCCCTCTTCCCATCTCGCCTGAACAGGCCGTCTCCACCCTCAACCTCCGTTTATCGAATGGTGGTTCTCGCAACAACGCCATCCATGCAGAAGTCGGCAGGGGTGACGCTATCATTGTCCACTTCAGTGACACACCCACCCACAGCGATCTGGGCATCATCCGACTCGCTGTGCAACGTGTCTGGTACCCTCTCACTGAGGGTGGTCAGCCTGTCGTCAACGTGAATGTAGAGGTCCCTGCATCGCGTTCCTACGCTCGCATCACTGGCGTGCCCTACTTCACCTTTGGTGCGGTTGGGAGCACTCCAGTCACTCCTGACACCATGGAGGCACTCCTGCGTCAAAATGCCACTACGTCGTCGCTCCAGCTTGCTGGAAAGCCGCGTATTCATCGTGCAAGCAGCTCGCATGACATGTGCGTTGTTTTCTTCGACTTCTGGGACACTAGGTCTGGTACTGCCCTCAAGTCTATTACCAACAAGAGGATGTCCATTGGTGGTCGCCTCTGCAACATCTCCCCTGCCAGTGTTCACGCTGGCGTCCCTCAGTGTCAACGCTGTTGGGCCTGGGGACACCCAACTGCGTCCTGCAGACAGCAGTACAACTCCTGCGCGCATTGTGGCTATGGCCATGACACGCAGAATCATCGCAAGCTCTCCCACTGCTGTTGGGAGAAGCCTGATGCGAATCCCCCGGTGCCCGCCACTCCTGATGGCGAACCGTGCCCACACGCACCCAGGTGCATCAACTGCGGCAAGGCGCACACAGCGGATTCGTCCAAGTGCGCCTTCTCTCGTCACCGGTTTGACGCTGGCTGGATCCAGCGCCGGTATGATGTCAACGATGCGGTACGCTTTTCTGCTAGAGCACCGCAAAGTTATGCTAACGTTCAACCACCCAGGAGGAGACCGATTCAGACGGCTCTGGGTGATCGTACTGCTCACGTTTAAACTACTTTATGCGTCACAAATATGTATCTATGCTTCGCTTCTACTCACAGAATGTGAATAGAAATTATGATCTTGTGTCATCACTCTTGGAGGAGCGTAAGAATGATTTTGACGTTCTCCTGCTACAAGAGCCTCCCTGGAGGCTAATACGTCGCACTGTGTCCACTACCAACCCAGAAGGGGAGGCAGTGATTGGTGCTCCCACTCATCCGGACTGGCTGGTCATGTTTAGACGTCCAGCATCCGACACTGACCGCCCACGTGTTATGACGTTTGTGCATAGGCGTCTTGCAGGCATGAGGCCTGCATTTCGCACTGACCTCGCCAACCACAATGATGTGTTGGTCACAACATTGTATGGGAGCGCAGGTGCTCAAATACACTTTGCCAATGTCTACTCTAGCCCAGGGGATGGTACTGCCATTCGCTGGTTGTGTGACAATGCTCCACGTCTCCCAAGCATGCTTTGCATGGCAGGGGACTTCAACTGCAAGTCGTCAGTCTGGGATCCGGACTATGACTCTACAAATCATGTTGCAACTGAACTGTGTGATGTTGCGCTCGACCTGGGCTTGGAGGCTAGTGTTCTACCAGAACGCACTCCTACTCACTTCCCACATGCTGGCAGGCTTAGGCCGTCGGTCATTGATCTATTCTTCCTCCCTGTGGGTCGCACTGCAGGGACTTCACATAGCGTGGTCACAGAGTGGAAAGGACCCTCTGACCACGCTCCCTTGACCGTCACGCTCCGTATCCAGCCTGTGCAGCTGGCTGCTGAGCGCATCACTCTGCCCAAGGGCAGTGAGCGAGAGGAAGAGTTCCTGAAGGAACTGTCCTCTTCTGTGCGAGCATTGGACACATCCACTCTCACAACAGCAGAAGCAATTGAACGCTGCACTGGCGCCATTGCAACTGCTATTAAGCAGTCCTGGGATAACAACTCAAAGACTGCTCGCATCTCCACCAAGTCAAAGTCCTGGTGGAATCCTGAGTGCTCTGAAGCTGTCAGAGTGTATCGCGCTTCCAGGGCGGTCGCTGATTACAAGGCGTTCCGCAGGACCACCAAGGTGGCCAAGCGCAAGTTCTTTGATAGTAGGATCCAGACGATTGCTACTACCAACAAGCGTCCATGGGATCTTATGCGCTGGGCCAAACAGCGTGAGCTCCCTACACACGAAGCCATTCGCCACAATGGTGAACCTTGCAATTCCCTGGAGTCGCTTTGGGCTGCTCTTGATTCAACATACAACTCGGCGTCTGATCGCCCTGTTGACCCCTCTGTGCTCGACGACGTCCCTCAGTCTCCCCCGCGCGAGTGGTGGGACTTTGGTGTTAAAGAGCTGAGAGAAGAACTTGCAAAGTGCTCAAACACTTCTGCTCCTGGTCCTGATCACCTCACATGGTATCAGCTCAAATCCTTGGTCGCTGACACTGTCATCGCTACCAAATTCGTCGAGATTGCCAATGCCTGCCTTCGGGTGGGCCACTGGCCCTCTCACTTCAAAGAGTCGCGTTCTGCCATTGTTCCAAAGCCTGGCAAACCGCACTATTCAACTCCCAAGATGTTCCGCCCTATTGTGTTGCTTAACACGCTGGGGAAACTCTTTGAGAAGATGCTTGCAAACAGAATGCAGTTTGAAGCGCAGAAATTCGGCGTGTTCCACCCCAACCAGTTTGGAGGCGTGCGCCAACACTCTACTGAGGATGCGGGTGTTTATCTCACTCACATTGTCAAGGCCGGTTGGGCTAGAGGGCTGAAGACAAGCGTGGTCGCTTTTGACCTTGCTCAGTTCTTCCCCTCTCTCAACCACGACATGCTTCTACGCATACTGCGCAGAATAGGCTTTGCGCCAGAAGTCTGCAACTTCTTTGCGTCTTACCTTGTTGGGAGACACACATCCTACAGCTGGAACAGCGAAGAATCCAGCAAGTATTCTGCAGATGTTGGTGTTGGCCAAGGATCTGCTTTATCCCCTCTTCTCTCTGCGCTCTATTTGGTGCCAGGGATGAGGCTGTTTGAGCGCAGGATTGCTCCTGGCGTTACAACACTCATGTCGTATGTGGATGATGGTTCACTCATCGTTCAGTCGCCATCCTTTGGGGAGAACATCACCCTACTCCAACAAGCGTATGCTGTCATCACAGAGCTTGTTACCGCACTTGGCCTTGTCTTGGAACATGATAAGACAGAGGTCTTCCACTTCTCTCGCAAGCACAACGATGTCAATCCTGCCATTGACTTGGGCTTTGCTCCACATACTGGCAATTCGCCACTTCAACCCAAGAGCGTTTGGCGCTACTTGGGCTTCTACTTTGACCGGTCGCTATCCTTTAGCCACCATGTCAGGTATTACTCTACCAAGGCTCTGACCACTGTCAAGGCAATGATCATGCTTGGTAACTCATCAAGGGGTATCACCCCTATGCAGAAGCGGCTGCTCTACCGTGCGTGCGTCCTTCCAGTCGCTACGTATGGTGTGGGCCTCTGGTTCTACAAAGGTGCTAGGTGCAAGACTGCTATGTCGCACTTGCGCACTATGCAACTCCAGGCTGCTAGGTGGATAACTGGCGCCTTTCGCTCATCGCCGGGTGGGGGGACCGAGTCTATCGCTGGTCTCCCTCCCATTCATCTGCACATCAGGAAACTGGTCGAACGCGGCCAGGCGCGTATTGGCACCCTGATTGGCAACCACCCTACGCTGTCGCTCATTAGTGACAAGCACCAGCTGTACAAAGGAACAATGCGTCTTCCTTCGTCTCTCTCCAACTTGTCGCGACGCGTGCGCGGCAACTTGCTCTCTACGGTCGTGGATTCTGACGCACATGCTGTGCGCGTCTCTGAGCCTCTCAACCCTGTCCATGGTGAGGCGGTCCCAGGCCTTCGCCTGTTGGATACCCACTCTGGTAGGGTCACACTTGACACTGTCATTGCAGCATCTAAGGATGCCCTTGATTCTCGTCGCATCCACTTGGATGTGATTCGCGCTGACGCAGATCTGTCTGACACTACAGTGTTGGTGGCAGCTGACGCGTCTGTTCCCAAAAGCAGGAAGCACCAAGCGGTTGCTGCTTGCTCCCTCCTTCATGGCGCCTTTGGCCCGGAAGAATACACTATGGCATCAGGCAGAGTCCTTTCTGATGATGCCGAACTCGCAGCCATTGACTTGTCTATAAGCAAGGCTGTTCTGCGCAACAACTGTGTCAAAATAGTTGTGCTCTCAGACTCGACCAAAGCCATCCGATTGGCTTTGGACCCGTCTCTCCATTCTGGGCAAGGACACTCGCTGTCCATTTGCTCCAAACTACGTGCTTGGTTCTCGGGCGACGCCGACAGGCGCGTCCACTTTGTTCATGTCCCTTCAAAACTCAACTGGGACATCCACCACCGTGCTCACTTGGCGGCCACTGGCTTGCGGGTGGGTGCTGGCAACCAACCTCGGACATCCCTTGGGTATGCCCGGAAACGCGCTGTAGATAGAATGTTGCATGAGTGGACTTGTCTACTGCAGCAGCCTTCTTACTCTGGCAACAACTTCTTGCGCCTTACACACAAAGGTGCCTCCCTGAGGCCCGCACACATTAAAGGTGGACCTTGGCTACGTCGCGTTGGTTCTTCCAATGCATACCGCGCCTTACACGCGCAGTTCTGGGTCATGCACCCATTGGCGAATTCGCGCACGCTTCAACCTGGGTGGGGAGACAGCGTGTGCATGCGACTGGCGCATTCTGGAAACGAGGGGACACATCCTGCACCAGTGCGCGCACTTCCAACGACGGCCCAACCAGCGCTTGCGCCGGAACTGTCGTCTTTCTTGTTCTTCCTCCAGAACAACCCTGCCACTTTGCGTTCCCTTCGCAACAGCCTCCACCGCCGTTTCCCAAAGCCAGGAAGACGCGGCGTGGGCCACCTGACAAGGCCCCACACGCCTCCGTGATGCCCTCCCGCTGTGGGGGCCACCGCCGGCGAATGCCTGTAACAGGCTCCACTGCACCACCGCGCCCAGACGATCTTGTCTGGGTACCGGGTGCACACCAATTTGTTCGCAGAGAACAGGCCGAAGCGTCTGGCATGGTTTTCCATGCATAGGGGTCAGTGCTCCATCCTTCATATAGCGGCGAGCCTGGCCTCCAGGGTTCTTGCTGCTTCTGCGGGGTGTTGCGCGCTACCATACTCGTTGAGAGATTTATCCTCGGGGGCCACCCTAGCTTGCTCTTTGGTGCACCTCGTATTCAGTGTAGTTCACTCGACGAACACGGTTCTTTACTTACGTTAGTATACAATGCATGTATTTAGGTACTTGCGACCGGACTGCGATCGGGCGCCGGAATATAAATTGTCAGACGCCCCCTCCGGGGGCGTAGGGCTTTGACACAAAAAAAAAAAAAAAAAAATGGTGGTTCTCGCAACAACGCCATCCATGCAGAAGTCGGCAGGGGTGACGCTATCATTGTCCACTTCAGTGACACACCCACCCACAGCGATCTGGGCATCATCTGACTCGCTGTGCAACGTGTCTGGTACCCTCTCATTGAGGGTGGTCAGCCTATCGTCAACGTGAATGTAGAGGTTCCTGCACCGTGTTCTTACGCTCGCATCACTGGCGTGCCCTACTTCACCTTTGGTGCGGTTGGGAGCACTCCAGTCACTCCTGACACCATGGAGGCACTCCTGCGTCAAAATGCTACTACGTCGTCGCTCCAGCTTGCTGGTAAGCCGCGTATTCATCGTGCAAGCAGCTCGCATGACATGTGCGTTGTTTTCTTCGACTTCTGGGACACTAGGTCTGGTACCGCCCTCAAGTCTATTACCAACAAGAAGATGTCCATTGGTGGTCGCCTTTGCAACATCTCCCCTGCCAGCGTGCACGCTGGCGTCCCTCAGTGTCAACGCTGTTGGGCCTGGGGACACCCAACTGCGTCCTGCAGACAGCTTTTTTGTTTTTTGTTTTTTGTTTTTTTTTTGATCAAAGCCCTACGCCCCCAGAGGGGGCGTCTGACAATTTATATTCCGGCGCCCGATCGCAGTCCAGTCGCAAGTACTTAAATACATGCATTGTATACTAACGTAAGTAAAGAACCGTGTTCGTCGAGTGAACTACACTGAATACGAGGTGCACCAAAGAGCAAGCTAGGGTGGCCCCCGAGGATAAATCTCTCAACAAGTATGGGAGCGCGCAACACCCCGCAGAAGCAGCAAGAACCCTGGAGGCCAGGCTCGCCGCTATATGAAGGATGGAGCACTGACCCCTATGCATGGAAAACCATGCCAGATGCTTCGGCCTGTTCTCTGCGAACAAATTGGTGTGCACCCGGCACCCAGACAAAGTCGTCTGGGCGCGGTGGTGCAGTGGAGCCTGTTACAGGCATTCGTCGGCGGTGGCCCCCCACAGCGGGGAGGGCATCGCGGAGGCGTGTGGGGGCCTTATCAGGTGGCCCACGTCGCCGTGTCTTCCTGGCTTTGGGAAACGGCGGTGGAGGCTGTTGCGATGGGAACGCAAAAGTGGCAGGGTTGTTCTCAAGGAAGAACAAGAAAGACGACAGCTCCCGGCGCAAGCGCAGGTTAGGCCGTCGTTGGAAGTGCGCACACTGGTGAAGGATGTGTCCCCTTGTTTCCAGTATGCGCCAGTCGCATGCACACGCTGTCTCCCCATCCAGGTTGAAGCGTGCGCGGAATTCACCAATGGGTGCATGACCCAAGACTGCGCGTGCAAGGCGCGCGGTGTGCGTATTGGAAGAACCAACACAACGTAGCCAAGGCCCACCTTTGAGGTGTGTGGGCCTTAGGGAGGCACCTTTGTGTGTAAGGCGCAAGAAGTTGTTGCCAGAGTAAGAAGGCTGCTGCAGTAGACAAGTCCACTCATGCAGCATTCTATCTACAGCGCGTTTCCGGGCATACCCAAGGGATGTCCGGGGTTGGTTGCCAGCACCCACCTGCAAGCCAATGGCCGCCAAGTGAGCAAGGTGGTGGATGTCCCAGTTGAGTTTTGAAGGGACATGAACAAAGTGGACGTGCCTGTCAGTGTCGCCCGAGAACCAAGCACGTAGTTTGGAGCAAATGGACAGCGAGTGTCCTTGTCCAGAGTGGAGAGACGGGTCCAAAGCCAAGTGTATGGCTTGAGTCGAGTCTGAGAGCACAACTATTTTGACACAGTTGTTGTGCAGACTGCACAGGCCGGATACGGAGCGTGACGGTAAGAGGAGCGTGGTCTGAGGGTCCTTTCCACTCTGTGGCCACGCTGTGTGAAGTCCCTGTGCGACCCACAGGGAGGAAAAATAAGTCGATGACTGAAGGCCTGAGGCTACCAGCATGTGGGAAGTGAGTAGGAGTGCGTTCTGGCAGAACACTAACCTCCAAACCCAGGTCAAGCGCAACATCACACAGTTCAGTCGCAACATGATTTGTAGAGTCATAGTCCGGATCCCAGACTGACGACTTGCAGTTGAAGTCCCCTGCCATGCAAAGCATGCTTGGGAGACATGGAGCATTGTCACACAGCCAGCGAATGGCAGTACCATCCCTGGACTAGAGTAGACATTGGCGAAGTGTATCTGGGTGCCTGCGCTCCCATACAGTGTAGTGACCACCACATCATTATGGTTGGCGAGGTCAGTGCGAAATGCAGGCCGCATGCCTGCAAGACGCCTATGCACAAATGTCATGGCACGTGGGTGGTCAGTATCCGATGCTGGACGTCTAAACATGACTAGCCAGTCTGGATGGGTAGGTGCACCAATCACTGCCTCATCCTCAGGATTGGTAGTGGATACAGTGCGTCGAATGAACCGCCATGGAGGCTCTTGAAGGAGAATCACATCAAAGTCATTCTTACGTTTCTCTAGTAGTGCAGCAACCAGATCATAATTTCTATTCACATTCTGTAAAAGAAGCGGAGAATATTTACATAATTGTATCGCATAAGGTAAAGTTATGTGCGGGCAGTGCGTTCACCCCGACCAATCTGAATCGGTCTCCTCCTGGGTGGTAGTGCATGAGTATAACTCTGCGGTGCTTTAACAGAAAAGCCTACCGCATCGTTGACAGCATATCGGCACTGGATCCAGCCAGCATCAAACCGATGTCTTGCAAAAGGGCACTTGGGCGAATCAGCCTCGTGCTCCTTGCCACAGTTGATGCATCTAGGTGCATGTGGGCATAGTGCACCATCAGGAGTGGCAGGCACTGGAGGATTAGCGTCAGGCTTGCCCCAGCAGCAGTGGGCAAGCTTGCGATGGTTGTGCGAATCATGGCCATAGCCACAATGCGCGCAGGAGTTGAACTACTGCCTGCAGGTGGCAGTGGGATGACCCCACGCCCAGCAGCGTTGACACTGCCGAACGCCAGCATGGACGCTTGCAGGGGAGATGAGACACAAGCGTCCTCCAATGGAGATCTTCTTGTGTGTAATGGCCTTGAGAGAGCTGCCAGACCTGGTGTCCCAAAAATCGAAGAACACGACGCACATATCATGCGTGCGTGAGTTGCGGTGCACACAAGGCATCCCAGCAAGCTGGAGCGCGCTAGTGGCAGGATCTTCACGCAGCAGTGCTAGGACCGCACCAGCAGTGATAGGAGTGCTGCCCACCGCACCAAAGGTGAAGTAGGGCACTCCTGTGATGCGTGCATAAGAACGCGATGTAGGAACCTCCACAGCAGCATGGACGGTGGGAGATGGGTTGGCACCTTCAGTGACAGGGTACCAAACACGCTCAACAGCGACCCGGATGATGCCCAGGTCGCTGTGGGTGGGTGTCTCGTCGAGGTAGACAATGATAGCGTTACCCCTGCCGAGTTCAGCATGGATAGCGCGGTTCTTAGACCCACCAGCACCAAAGTGAAGGTTGAGGGTGGAAACAGCCTGTTCAGGCGAGATAGGAAGAGGAACAGAGACAGCATTGTCTCCATTGCCTCTGGTGGCATAGACAAAGCACTGCTTGCGTGAGGGGCCGCGCGTCATGGATTTGAGCTTCTGCTTCTTCTTCAAAGGGGAGGGAGCAGTAGGAGGTGGGGAGGACGCTGCCTTGCGCTTATTGGTGTTGGAGTTGTCCTTGAGTTGCGCTACTTCATCCCAGGACAGTCCAGGGAGATGACGTGCGAGTTCAGCAAGTTCTGCACATTGCTGCGCAGTCATGCCAGCAGTTACCTCTGCAAATGAGCAAGGGGCGGCGTTTGCAGGCCTCCTAGGCAGCTGCGATGCGACAGAAGCGTAGGACGCCTTGGGAGCGCGCTGACGCTGTTGTGAGGGCTGCTGCTGCTGCTGAGACGCATTAGCAGGGTTGGGCGCACGCACAGCATGCGGATTGGGTGCCCTGCGCGTTGCAGGAGCCTGTGGGGCAGGCCTAGCGAACTGGCGCTGCCATTGCATCTAGTTTCCTACACCACGCCCATCTGCAGCAGCAGTAGAGGAAGCAGATGCTGCGCTTGCAGCACCTTTGGGAGCAGCAGTGCGCACAGGGCGCTGCTGGGCAGTGGGAGAGGGAATATAGGCGTCCAAGGCGTCCCTAACGCGTCGGATTTGAGGAAGGAAGTTCTCATTTGAAGTGAGATACTTGAGGAGGCCTAGGGAGGCCGCTTGAGAGCAGACATGCTTTTGCATGTCTGCAAGAGTGCGAGAGTGTTCCTCGTCGCTGGCAGCAGAAGGGGCACGGTTGAGCCACTTCTTGAATGTGACAAGAGAGTCAGTGATCGCGTCTATGTCGTCCTCGACCGCGTCATCCGTGGCCTGCACCTGCAAACCCACGGAATCATACTCTGAATGTCCTAGGAAAGCAGGAGAGAACCCTTGCGTTGGTGAAGTTGCCCTGGAAGTAGTTCTGGACTTGGGCTGCACAACAGCAGCACCAGAGGCATCCTTCCTGCGCTTGTGTTCAGGGGAGGAAGGTGCGGAGGGAGCAGGGCTCTCGTCTGCTTCAAAACCATCGTTCTCATCCATTGCTGGAGTAGGACACTTGTTTCAAGCGCCAGAGGGGCCTTGGGGAGTTTCTTTGCCATCAAACGCGCCATAGCTGCTGCCATGGCCCTTCTGAGGTGTGGAGGGCGTCGGAGGTGGGTCCGGCGGCCGGGCATTCTTCTTGGTGCCTCCTGCACTACTCATAGTGCAGACAGGCGCAAAAACTGGAGGGTTGAGCGGTGTGCAAGTGCTTGAGGGTGAATTTGCGTTGCTGTTGTGGCTGTGATGCTGGTGGTAACAGATCAAAGAGGATGCTATTAAGCAGTCTTGGGACAACAACTCAAAGACTGCTCACATCTCCACCAAGTCAAAATCCTGGTGGAATCCTGAATGCTCTGAGGCTGTCAGAGTGTATCGTGCTTCCAGGGCGGTCGCTGATTACAAGGTGTTCCGCAGGACCACCAAGATGGCAAAGCGCAGTTTCTTTGATAGTAGAGTCCAGACGATTGCTACTACCAATAAGCGTCCATGGGATCTTATGCGCTGGGCTAAGCAGCGCGAGCTCCCTACACACGAGGCAATCTGCCACAACGGTGAACCTTGCAATTCACTTGAGTCGCTGTTGTTACAGTTACCTTGGATACGCACCCGGACTCTTTTTCCTTTTACTCATCTACCATTACTATTCCCCCGCCCCGCTTACGTTTATACGATTACTCAGTACTGCTGCGCATTACTCATCCCTTTAGCTACGATTACTCAGTATTCTCACGATCGTGGGATACTTGTACTATATTTACTTACCATGACTCGTCGTGACTCTTACTCTGACTCGCTCCGAGTCATACTTACTTTTGCTTACTTAGCATTGCTGCGCAATGCCCAACCCTTAGCCCTACTCTTCATGTATAAATACTTTCACGCTTTTGGTCTTGCTTCCCCAGCTTGACCTAAAAGCCTATACATCGCTATTTGCTTTAACTTTGACTCGCTCGATTTCTCTCGCTTGTCTCTACAAAGGCTGGTAGAGGACTAAGCAGCTGAACCCTTGATACTTAGTTAAGCGCGTAGCGATACTAGCTTAACAGCTGTGGGCTGCTCTTGATTCAACATACAACTCGGCGTCTGATCGCCCTGTTGACCCCTCTGTGCTCGACGACATGCCTCAGTCTCCTCCGCGTGAGTGGTGGGACTTTGGCGTCAATGAGCTTAGAGAAAAACTGGCAAAGTGCTCCAACACTTCTGCCCCTGGTCCTGATCACCTCACATGGTGTCAGCTCAAATCCCTGGTTGCTGACAGTGTCATTGCAGCCAAATTCGTCGAGATTGCCAATGCCTGGCTTCGGGTTGGTCACTGGCCCTCTCACTTCAAAGAGTCGCGCTCCGCCATTGTTCCCAAACCTGGCAAACTGCACTATTCCACTCCAAAGATGTTCCGTCCTATTGTGTTGCTTAACACACTGGGGAAACTCTTTGAAAAGATGCTTGCAAACAGAATGCAGTTCGAAGCGCAGAAATTCGGTGTATTTCACCCCAATCAGTTTGGAGGTGTGCGCCAACACTAGCAGGCACGTCCACCTCGTTCACGTCCCCTCAAGACTCAACTGGGACATTCACCACCGTGCTCACCTGGCAGCCACTGGCTTGCGCGTGGGTGCTGGTAACCAACCCCGGACATCCCTTGGGTATGCCTGGAAACGCAGTGCGATTGGCGCATCCTGGAAACGAGGGATCACATCCTTCACCAGTGCACGCACCTTCAGCAACGGCCTAACCAGTGCTTGCGCCGGGAGCTATCGTCCTTCCTGTTCTTCCTTGAGAACAACCCCGCTGCTTTTGCGTTCCCATAACAGCAGCCTCCACCGCCGTTCCCTAAGCCCAAGAAGACACGGCGATGTGGCCCGCCTGATAAGGCCCCCACGCGCCCTCGCAATGCCCTCCCCGCCATGGGAGGACACCGCCGACAAATGCTTGTAACGGGCTCCACTGTGCCACCGCGCCCGGATGATCTTGTCTGGGTGCCAGGTGCTGCGGGGTGTTGCGCGCTACCATACTCCTTGTTAGATTTATCCTCGGGGGCCACCCTAGCTTACTCTTTGGTGCACCTCGTATTCAGTGTAGTTCACTCGACGAACATGGTTCTTTACTTACGTTAGTATACAATGCATGTATTTAGGTACTTGCAGCCGGACTGCAATCGGGCACTGGAATATAAATTGTCAGACGCCCCCTCCGGGGGCGTAGGGCTTTGATCAAAAAAAAAAAAGGTGGGACTGTGGCATCAACGAACTCAGAGAAGAACTGGCAAAGTGCTCAAACACTTCTGCTCCTGGTCCTGAGTCATCAGGAAAATATATGCCAACTTGGCCATACTTGGCCAAAACATGAATTGCCACAGTACTTGATAACTTTCATAAGTATGTATAAGTAAGCTATAAGTTCCATAAGTTAGGCTGCAAGTTACGTCTACTTGATGCTTTACTTGATGTTCCATCAAGTTCCCACAAGTTGATGTCAAGTCGGCATATATTTTCCCGATGGATCACCTCACATGGTATCAGCTCAACTCCTTGGTTGCTGACACTGTCATTGCAACCAAATTTGTTGAGATCGCCAATGCCTGCCTCCGGGTTGGTCACTGGCCATCTCACTTCAAATTGTTCCCAAGCCTGGCAAATGCCACTATTCTACTCCCAAGATGTTCCGCCCTATTGTGTTGCTTAACACGTTGGGGAAACTCTTTGAGCAGATGCTTGCAAACAGAATGCAGTTTGAAGCGCAGAAATTCGGCGTGTTCCACCCCAACCAGTTTGGAGGTGTGCGCCAACACTCTACTAAGGATGCAGGTGTTTATCTCACTTACATCGTCAAAGCCGGTTGGGCTAGAGAGCGTGGTTGTGTTTGACCTTGCTCAGTTTTTTCCCTCTCTTAACCATAACATGCTGTTGCGCATACTGCGCAGACTGGGCTTTGTGCCAGAGGTCTGCAACTTCTTTTCGTCTTCCCTTGTTGGAAGACACACATCCTACAGCTGGAATGGCGAAGAGTCCAGCAAGTACTCTGCAGATGTTGGCGTCGGCCAGGGACCTGCTCTATCTCCTCTTCTCTCTGCACTATATTTGGTGCCAGCGATGAGACTCTTTGAACACAGGATTGCTCCTGCTGTTACAACACTCATGTCGTATGTGGATGATGGTTCACTCATTGTCCAGTCACCATCCTTTGGAGAGAACATCACCCTGCTCCAACAAGCGTATGCTGTTATCACTGAGCTCGTCTTGAAACATGACAAGACAGAGGTCTTCCATTTCTCCCACAAGCACAATGATGTCAACCCTGCCATTGACTTAGGCTTTGCTCCTCACACTGGCAACTCACCACTTCAACCCAAGAGCGTTTGGTGCTACTTAGGCTTCTCATTTGACTGGTCGCTATCCTGTAGCCACCATGTCAAGTATTACTCTACCAAGGCTCTGACCACTGTCAAGGCAATGATCATGCTTGGTAACTCATCAAGGGGTTTCACCCCTCTTCAGAAGCGGCTGCTCTACTGCGCATGCGTCCTCTCGGTCGCTACGTATGGTGTGGGCCTCTGGTTCTACAAAGGTGCTAGGTGCAAAACTGCAATGTCGCACTTGCGCACTATGCAACACAAGGCTGCTAGGTGGATAACCGGCGCCTTTTGCACATCGCTGGGAGGGGGGACTGAGTCGAGTCTATTGCTGGTCTCCCTCCCATTTATTTGCACATCAGGAAACTGGTTGAGCATGGCCAGGCACGTATTGGCACTCTGATTGGCAACCACCCTACGCTGTCGCTCATTAGTGACAAGCACCAGCTGTATGAAGGAACAATGTGTCTTCCTTTGTCTCTCTCCAACTTGTCGCGACGTGTGTGTGGCAACTTGCTCTCTACAGTTGTGAATTCTGATGCACATGCTGTGCGTGTTTCCAAGCCTCTCAACCCTGTTCATGCAGAAGCGGTCCCAGGCCTTCACCTGTTGGATACGCACTCTGGCAGGATTACATTTGACACCATCATTGCAGCATCTAAGGATGCCCTTGATTCTCGTCGCACCCACTTGGATGTGATTTGCGCTGACGCAGACCTGTCTGACACTATGGTGTTGGTGGCAGCTGATGTGTCTATTCTCAAAAGCAGAAAGCACCAAGTGGTTGCTGCCTGCTCCCTCCTTCATGGCGCCTTTGGGCCAGAGAAATACAGTATGGCATCAGGCAGGGTCCTCTCTGATGATGCCAAACTCGCAGCCATTGACTTGTCCATAAGCAAGGCTGTTTTGCACAACAACTGCCTCAAGATAGTTGTACTCTCAGACTCGACTAAAGCCATCCGGTTGGCTTTGGACCCGTCTCTCCACTCTCGGCAAGGGCACTCGCTGTCTATTTGCTCCAAACTACGTGCTTGGTTCACGGGCGACGCCAGCAGGTGCGTCCACTTTGTTCATGTCCCTTCAAGACTCAACTGGGACATTTATCACTGTGCTCACTTGGCAGCCACCGGCCTGCGAGTGGGTGCTGGCAACCAACCCCGGACATCCCTTGGGTATGCCCGGAAACGCGCTGTTGATAGAATGCTGCATGAGCGGACCTGTCTGCTGCAGCAGCCTTCCTACTCTGGCAACAACTTTTTGCGCCTTACACACAAAGGTGGCTCCCTAAGGCCCCCACACCTCAAAGGTGGGCCTTGTCTACGTGGTGTTGGTTCTTCCAATGCACACACTGCGCGCCTTGCACGCGCAGTCTTGGGTCATGCACCCATTGGTGAATTCCGCGCACACTTCAACCTGGATGGGGAGACAGCGTGTGCATGCAATTGGCGTGTACTGGAAACAAGGGAACATATCCTCCACCAGTGCGCACACCTCAAACGACGGCCCAGGCAGTGCTTGCGCCAGAAGCTGTCGTCCTTCTTGTTCTTTTTCGAGAACAATCCTGCCACTTTTGTGTTTCCATCGCAACAGCCTCCACCGCTGTTTCCTAAGACCAGGAAGGCACGGCGAGGTGGCCTGCCTGACAAGGCCCCCACACGCATACGTGGTGCCCCTCCCGCTGTTGGAGGCCACCACTGGCGAATGCCTGTAACAGGCTCCTCAGCACCACTGCGCCCAGACGATCTTGTCTGGGTGCCGGGTGCACACTAATTTGTTCGTAGAGAACAGGCCAAAGTGTCTAGCATGGATTTCCATGCATAGGTGCTAGTGCTGCATTCTTCATATAGCGACGAGCCTGGCTTCCAGGGCTCTCGTCGCTTCTGCGGGGTATTGCGTGTTACCATACTCGTTGTTAGAGTTATCCTCGGAGGCCACTCTACTGTAACTGCAACAAGTGTAAGGGAAAGAGACCAGATGACGGATCCGCATCATGGATCATGGATTCCGGTGCTTCGTATCATTTTACGAATAATCTCAATGACTTCACCGACTACGAAGAAGGTGACTTTGGAAATGTTATAACCGCAAGCGGTCAAGTTTCCATAAGGGGTTGAGGAACTGTGTTCATCGATCATTCATTTGTGAGACCCGGAACCGACAAGACTGTTGAAGTGACTACACGTCTATTTCCAGTCTATTACTTCCCTGAGCTCTCCACGCAATTACTCGCTATGGGAGAATTCTTACAGAAGGAGAAACTCCTTCTTAGGGCTTCATCTTCCACGATGACATTCTATTCTCGGAATAAGAATCGTGCGGAGATAGTGTGTAAACCACACATTCCTGGTGATAACCTTTATTGGTTAGATACCAAGATCACTTCTGCAAAGAAGATGGTCGCTGCATCATGCGTGTTTGCAGCCATGTACGACTTGTGGCATAAACGCCTCAGACATCCGTCTAAGGAAGTTTTACGCCGTAGTCAGGTACATACGCGGAAAGGTCCGCAGAACATCGAATTCCCAAAAGAGAATCCGATTTGCCAAGGATGTGCACAAGGGAAAATGCCTTCAAAGTCTTTCCTGCCATCCGAATCTCGTGCAAAGGAACCCTTCGAGATGATTCATTCTGATCTGAAGGAATTTCCCGTGATTTCATATCACAAATACAAATACTTTATCTCCTTCTTGGATGATAACTCCTCCCATGGATGGGTGACGTTCCTTCGTAAAAAGTCGGAAGCCATCAAAGCTATGGAAGACTTCGCTGCCATGGTTGACACCCAGTTCGGAGCTAAGATCAAATCTTGGCGTATTGATGGAGGGGGTGAATTCACCAAGTTTGAGAATGCACTGAGACAACGTGGCATTCAGATTCAGAAAAGTGCACCGCACACGCCTCAACAAAATGGCCGTGCAGAGCGCTTTAACCGAACCATCATGGATAAAGCAATGGCTATGCATCACGATGCTTGCCTCCCTAACATGTGGTGGGAATTCTCTGTGGCACATAGTGCTCATCTATACAACCGAACTCCAATTCGAAGAATCGATTGGAAAACACCCCACGAGGTTATCTATAAGGAGAAACCAGACATTTCTCACCTCCGTGTATTTGGTTGTGGTGCTTACGTTTACCTCCCTGAGGACAAACGTCCCAACAAACTTGCTCCGAAATCGGAACTCATGTTGTACCTTGGTACAGAACCGGGTATGAAGGCGCACAAATTCATGCGACTTCACAACAACACAATATTTGTTGGAACTACAGCACTATTTGATGAAACACTATTCCCCAAATGTCCTGAACACAAAAGTCGTGGCATCACACGTATAGGTGATAAACCTTTGATGCAAGACCCGGAACATCATGTTTCGGATCAACAAATTCCTTCGGAATCGGGAGATGATGACAATGATGGTCCAGAACCACCTAGTCAACATCAAAATGATCATGCTTCTGATCACACCCGAACCCCTTCTCCTTCTCCACCTTCCACTCCGAAACCTAAATCGGACAAGGGTAAAGGCAAAATGCCTACCGTGGAAGAGGAACCTGAGGAAGTCTCTGATAACGAAGACTTCTATGTTGATGACCCAACATCGACAGGTCAGGGTTCCGCGTATCCACCTAATCAGTCCGATAATGGACAACGACCATATCAAATTGATCCATCTAAATTCCGACTTCGTCGAATTGACGTGGAAAACTGGAGATCACTTCCAGATCGTGCTCAATTTGAAAATAATAGCGGACCGCAACTGCCTCAAGGCATACCATTGCGACGCTATCCCCATAGGATACGTACCATTACCAGAAAACCTGGCAATGTATATGGAGAAAATCATCTTCCCTCTGAAATTCAAAGGGACATTCTCATGGACAGATATTGGAAAAAGACCGTGGGTGAAATGCCTGGGCGCGCCAGACAAGTACCATGATCCGGTTATGACCATCGTCAGGCTACATTTCAGCCAACTGACACGATGGAAGGGATCACAACCTCCAATACTAGCGAACAGTCCGAGAATGATGACGATCAACCATCAGGAGAACAGGTTGAGGATCGCATCCAAGGCGTTGTGCCTGAACAGAAATTGCCACATCCGCCGAAACGGCCTCGTGAAGATTCTGATGCTAATCTCGCTTGGGCACAAAAACTGTGCAAGGAAGGGGGTGTGCCATTGATACAATACTTACTCCATCAGGCAGACCTGGCTATGCCAGCTGATGAGTATACTCCACCGTATCTTCACGCACTTCTATCGGATAGTTCTACACCTAGACTACCCAACATTCGCGAGATGCAATTCCGCGATATTGCTCGACTGCCAAAAGCGGAGCAGAAGGAATGGCATAATGCATGTCAACAGGAGCTTGAGGTGCTCCGTGAACGAGACGTGTATGAGCTAGTTGATCCACCTAAAGGCCGAAAGATTGTCAAGAACCGTTGGGTATTTGACATCAAATCTAATGGTCGCAAAAAGGCTAGGCTTGTTGCCAAAGGCTTCTCACAGATCAAGGGTATAGATTTTGATGAGATCTTTTCCCCGGTTGTACGCTTTGAAACCGTTCGAACTCTATTTGCACTAGCCGCATTAGAAGGATGGCACATTCAAGGTGTTGATATGAAAACTGCCTTTCTATATGGAAAACTCGAAGAGGAAATCTATATGGAGCAACCAGAAAGATTTAAATCCAAAAGCCACCCAAATAGAGTCTGTAGATTCAAACGGGCACTATATGGCCTTAAACAAGCAAGTCTCTCTTGGTGGAAAGAGATGACGAAATCCATGGAAGCATTGGGTTTCAAACGAACAACATCCGACGCAGGTGTCTTTGTACATCATACTAAAGATGGCAAAACTGTTGTTGCTGTCGTGTATGTCGACGATGCAATGTTCATGGGGTCTGATCGGAACCTCGTCTTGAAGATGAAATCCGCATTCATGAAGAAATGGGAATGCCGAGACCTTGGTGACACTAAGGAATTCCTACGCATGCGCATTACTCGGGACAAGAACACGATCAAACTTGATCAAGTTCCTTATCTCCAAAAAGTATTGCAACGCTATGGAATGACTAATGCTAAAACCACTTATACTCCACTGCCATCTGGCTGGAAACCTAAAACCAATACTGAGGCTCCCAATCCCAAGATCAAATCAGAGTTTCAATCCGTGATCGGATCTCTGTTATATCTCATGCTAGGCACACGGCCCGATATTGCCTTTGCGGTAATCAAACTATCGCAGTTGTCTGCAAATCCAAGCAAAGAGCATCTCGAAAAGGCCAAACATGTGCTAAGGTACTTAGCTACCTACCCCAACTACTCACTTGTCTACGACGGAGCTAGTAATGGTGGTCTGCATGCATATACAGATTCTGATTGGGCGTCTGACGAAAACATGCATCGCTCTACATCAGGATATATTATGAAACTCGCCAATGGACTTATCTGTTGGACGTCGAAAGCGCAGAAAACAATTGCGCTATCATCGACAGAAGCTGAATACATGGCTCTGTCAGACACATGTCGACAAGTCACATGGCTTCGGTCACTCTTGTCTGAAATTGGTCTTCCTGAAACTGAACCTACTATGGTTATCGGTGATAATCAGGGATCGATCTTTATCGGATCAAATCCTGTCCAGGAACGCCGGACTAAACACATTGATATTCGCTATCACTACGCCCGCGAATGTGTTGAAAACGGTATCATAGAGTTATACTTTATACCTGGAAATGAGAACACTGCTGACATGCTGACCAAGAATTTGGACCGTGTCAAATTTGAGCAGTTCAGATCTCAACTTGGACTTGAGTTTTACTCGTCTAAGAACAAAGACACACAATAGGTGGTCTTTGAGGGGGTGTGTTGAATTGACGTGTACCACTCACATGACTAATCATGTGACATCACATGATCTAGTATTGCGCCATATCGCACCATTGTTACGCCTTCTTACAAATACGCCTCATGGCAACTCACGTGACACTTCATGACTACTTATGACTCATTCCGTGTCACTTCCGTACTATATTTAGCACAGAACATTCTAGATATGCTTACATATACATGGTCTGTGCATGCTCTCCTTATGTATATAAACCTATGTACTTCACCTCAATACATTGGAGACTTCTCTAGTCTTATTACATAGTTCGCTTTACCTCACAACCCTACACTTAGCTCAAGGTAGGCCGCTCTGCAACTTCCCTCGCTGGAAGGCATGCTTGCTCGACAAACTATGCTGAAAAAAGTTCTAACAAAGGGGGAAACAGGTTTCTATGGGTAGAACAATGCAATATATGTGTATTTTTGTGGAAAAAATGGACAATATAACTTTTGGACTAACGACCTAGAGGCAGACCACCCATCCCCAACCCCTAGTCCTGGCAACAGCCAGTCCTCACCTCTTGTTTATAACAGTTAAGCACTTTGAAAATGTTTGAGCAAGATGTTGTTCTTCTAATAACTCTAAAAATATCTCATTGCTAGATTACATAGCAATTCTTCTATGAGTGTGTTTATAATAAGCTTATAACATATTCTATTCTTATTAAAAGTTCTCAAGATATTTAACTTGAGTTTATATTAAAAAACAGTAAAAATGTAATACACAAATGACCTAAGAATGCAAACACATGATATTTCCCAGCAACTTATAAGCTCAATAAGTGTTATCAAGCCCTACCATGCATATGATATACATGAGAAAATTGGCTGTGATGTTAGTTTTCATAGCAGTATTAAGTTGGCTTGAAAAAATAGCTATATTTTTGTTATTATTTCTTTGACTATACATTTGGGTATTCATAGACTGGGCAGTAAAACAGCACAATATAAGTTTTTATACTTCCAACACATTAATAGAATACTGATAATTAGTTTTATTTCTGCATTCTTGATTATTCTTGCAAAGCTCAGCAATTTCATTTATTTATCCCAATAATTTCAACTTGAATTATAGTGTAAATGTGTATGCAAATGCCCAGTTTAGGCAAAAATTTATGTGACTTCTACAGCGCTAATGTTGTGCTATTGGCCTGTATGCTAAGCCCAGAGATGCCATTTCCATGGATGGCATATCTGGTTATATTCACAAAACTAACTACACAGCCTTATGTTATAGCAGTGTTATAGCAGAAGAAAAGAACCTGACCCGTGAAGCCAATAGCAGGTCTACTAGCTCTGATTATGTGATGCCTTCACAGCCACCTAGGCTTGACCTTGCTGCTCGCTGCCGACATCTCTATCATCATCGTCGTATTCGTCGTCCCTTCCGTCCTCCTTCAGGTTACCATCTCAAATGGTAAGTAAAACTGCTTCTATTCAGGTGTATTCAATGGCGTCGGCAAGGTTCACGGCGGGCATGACGATTTGTGGATGGATGCGAACTCTTACCTCCAGATAACGCTTGACCGCAAATTTCAAATGCTCACAATCCCTTGCGTTTGTAGTCTGAACTCGCATCAACATACGCCGCTCTTATCCTCGCCGATGAAGGCATCGAAATCACGGTATGGCGTAGCTTGTTTGTCCAATGAATTCCGAACTCACTCAAATTGCAATCAGTCGGACAAGCTCATCGCACTAACAAACGCTGCCGGTGTCGAACTTGAACCCATCTGGGCCAGTCTACTCGCGAAGGCTTTGGAGGGAAAGAACGTGAAGGAGCTGCTATCAAACGTTGGCTCAGGGGGAGGTGCACCCGCTGCTGCTGCCCCTGCTGCTGGCGGTGCCGGCGCACCTGCTGCTGAGGCACCAAAAGAGGAGAAGAAGGAAGAGGAGAAGGAAGAGTCAGACGAAGATATGGTATGCGATGTGCTACGATCCCAGAAGTATTCGAGAGCTAACTTATTTGCAACAGGGCTTCGGTCTCTTCGATTAATCTCGTGCTGGGCGGCTGCTCGCACTTCTCTATTACATCTTATTACCCTTCTGTCGCCCTCGCAGACCACATCAAAATGCACAATTCGCATGCATACGAATTATCTGAATATGTACCATTGTGTGAAGCCGAGCTATATAGTATGAGCATCTGTGCTCGCCCAGCCCTAAGTGGTGATTGATTCGCGTAAATCCTACCAACGAACTTTGCTCGGTACCTTCATGTCTGATGCATTGGAACTGTTCAATGCATAGCGCACGCTCGAGCATTATGAAGAGGGTTGTTGCCTCGTGTATCCTGACGAAGCATCCTTTCCCGTGGGTGAGATGCTTGACAGCTCTCTCAACAGCCAATATGTCATTGTATAACCGACTGACGGAAATACCAGCCCCGGTTTCTGCAAACTTCACCTCTCCAAACGGTAAGTGACTTCAACCTATAGGTCCATACCATATCCCTCTCAATCCGTTCGATGCAGTCGTTCAAGTTGCCTCTTCTTTCCATGATCACCTCCGAAACGCGAAGTCAACCACCAAAGCTACATTCACGCTGTCCACCAATCCGCCGACCGTAACCCCGCAGCAACATGATTCTGAGGTTGTTGGACTAGCCTACTCAACCTCCAAGAAGCTACGGGTTGTATTACGCGAGACCGCCAAAGATCAGAAGCGATACGTCGAGATATGGGAGGAAGAAGGGAATGCCCTCCAGACCGTGTTGGATGTCACCGATTTACACAAGTCGTTCCTAATGGATGGTGCGTAGCTCTCCATATTCAGCTATACATCAGAAATTTGAGGCCCTGAACAACATAGAACATATCGCGTCCCTGACATTTTCCCCAAACGAAACCTCAGTCCTCTATACCGCAGAAGCCAATGCCCCGGAGGCAAACGATGCCGACCCTTACGCCAAATTTCGCTTTACGCCCCACTTTGGCGAGGGAATAGCAGGCAAAAAACGACCAACGATATTCCTCCTATCTTGGGGTAGCACAGGCTCAACCGACAAACCGCAGCTCACGTCTCTCAAAATCCAGTCCTCTGCACTCTTTGCGCAAGCAGTCTTCGGTCCTCACGGAGATCGACTGTTCGCAACAGGATACGAATACACGAAAGACCATCGCCTTCTTGGTATCAAGTATTGCGTCAATCGCCCATCTGGCATCTGGGAAATTCCTCTGCCTTCATCAGCTCAGCAGTCCGCAGATTCGAATAGCACCCTAGACTGCAGTGCAACGAAATTGACCCCTCCTTCTATCTCTTGTCGTTCGCCGCGTCTTCTGAAAACAGATAACGGCAAGGATACGTTGGTGTGGCTTGCCGCTCCGTCAGGCGGCCCTCATAACACCACATCATCTCTCTACTCCATAGATGTTTCAAAACCTGAACCAACCCAACCTAACGCTGCTCATAGGGTGGTTGGAGTGGTCGACGAACCCGCAACAAGCACGTTCCCCGGACTCTACCCCGACTACAATCTCCCACCATTTCCTTTCGTTCAGAGCTGCAATTCCGACTACCTGATCACACATTCAATCTGGGGTTCTCGTACCACCGTCCTTCGCATCTCCCTTCTGGAAGGCACCGTCCATGACCTCACTCCAGACCAAGATAATCAAGGCTATAGCTGGAAGGTTTTAGCCACTGACAACCAAAACCAGGTCGTCTGCGTTCGGAGTACACCTTCAAGCCCTGGGGAACTGATGTTGGGTAAATTCAACGAGGAGATGGAAGTGACATGGTCGGTTTTGCAGAAACCTAGCCTTTCACCAGAGGGTTTGTTGTCCCACAACTGATTGCACGCGTATGCTCACCAGTTCGTTTCAGTTGAGGAGGCTCTTTCCGGCCTTCGTTACTCTATCGTACCTATTCCATCTCGTGGCGTCACGGAGGCTATAGTTATCCAGCCGCCTCCCTCCGATTCTATCCCTCCTTGCATCACCTCGCCTCATGGAGGACCGCATGGCACATTGACAACCACATTTGCTGCTTCTACAGCTGCCCTCGCTCTGGAAGGATGTAGGTATTCTTGTGCATCTCGCTGATTGGTGTATGCTGACCTCGCATTAGACACAATCGCCCTGGTTAACTATACCGGTTCACTCGGCTTTGGGGAATCAGCGGTCCGCGCCTTGATTGGCAACTGTGGTTCCTTGGATGTTGGAGACTGTATAGAAACCACTCGCCATCTTGTTAAGCTAGGAATCGCTTCCGACGGGCCTGGTCGCCACTTCGTATCGGGAGGAAGTCACGGGGGCTTCCTTGGGGCTCACCGTATGTTCCTTCGTTACACTCACCGTCTTCATGGTGATGCTGAATCACATCTGCAGTTATCGGGCAGTATCCGGATGTTTATACGGCTGCAGTGCTTCGAAACCCAGTCATTTCAGCAGCGGAGATGACGAACACGGACATTCCAGATTGGTACTACTCAGAGTTCGGGCTCGACTATCCCGTCTCTTCGTCGCCTGTCGCTGGCACGGAATCAAACGCAGATGTGGCTACAGCAGCCCCTCCTATCGTCACACCTGAGATTTTCAAGCAAGTCTATTCGGCTTCCCCGATCGCACACGTGCAGAACGTTCGTGCTGGAGTTCTCCTGCTGATCGGTGCTGTCGACCTCAGGGTGGCGCCTCAACAAGGAATGAACTATTATCATGCACTCAAGGGACTGCGTAGCAAGGAGAAAGATGCAGCAGAGGTTGAAATGCTGGTCTTTGAGGGTGAAAGTCACCCCTTAGAAGGCGTCGAGGCAGCTAGAGTAGGTTGGGAAGCAGCGAGAGACTTCCTTATGCGTAGGCGCCAACGGGTAAAGGCTTGATCCCTCATCTTTCTGGGAGTACGGTCTCTTGGCCGAGATAACCCTATTCAACCTTACGATAACTTTGCTTAAGCCTTCTTTAGCTCCACACACCAACAATAAGCAGATAGGAGATCGGCCTTTGGAATGTAATATAACTTGGTCGCTATCGTTGTGTTTGTTACGCCAGTGTCTTGTAAGTCCTTGTGACAACATTCTCATGAGGTCTGGGAAATTGAAATGGGTCGAAATTCCCCAATCAAGTAATCTGACGGGTGTCCAGCAGCACCGAACATCTCGACCATCTCTGCTCCTTATCAGCGATTATCTCTCCGCGCTGCATTGAGTTGTTGGGGGCCCTGGCGGGTAAGGTATACGGCGCCAATCGCTATGAGGACAGGAATTGTCAGATTTGATTTGATCGCCGACTTTTCCCCTCACTGACCGGTATTCATCTTGAAAACTTCATTCCAGACTGCTCACTGCATACGGTAGCTTTCATTTGCAGCGTGAAAATGTCAATGGTTCCATACCGTTCACACGACTGACAAGGAAATGACAAATTAAAAGCTGGCAGGGGCTGGCTGAATTGTGGTGCCTTTGTCACTGACGTTCCGGCTCTCCAACTACTTCTCGACATCACATGCAACTGCTCGGTGTAACAAGGTTTATGGACCTCGTGCTATCAGTTCTCCCGGGGAAGAAAAGTCGATGAGGGCGCCACTAACAAACAACCGGCCTGGTTCCTTTCTTGTCAATCAATTTTCCTTTGGAAATTCTGCAAAACATGCCCTTGTGTATTCCGCGCTCAAGAGATAAATGTGGACACCTGAAATTTATGGCGGGTTTTCTCGCATGCCACTCTTTTCTCCTCGTACCAATACTGCGAAATGACTGTCATTCCTTCACTCGACAACACCATCGGCGCTGCCTTCTTGGGGACATGTTTTGCTTGCATGTGAGTTCCTTAGACCAAAGCCCTCTTCGAGAGGGATCAGCGCTGATGCCCTGCACCCTCAAAGGCTCTATGGGGTTACCAACCTGCAGGTATACATGTATTACAACAGGTATGAGAAGGATTGGGCTCTGCACAAGATATCGGTGAGTTATATATACGACAGCCATGAATCAAGATACATTCTGATCCCGTGCAGGTTGCTCTTTTATGGTACTTTTCTCTTCGGTCTTCACGCTGCAGCGTTCACCCATCTACCCTTGGGCTCTAGGTTCTTGGATACCTTGCATCTGACCCTCACGATCTTTGCCATCTATCATTATCTCATCACCTCTTTCGGACATCTTGAAGCCCTGCAACTAGTCCATTGGTGAGCCCCTTCCATGCAGCTGTGTTAAACAGAACGCTAAGGTTCCATACTAGGTCATACAAGGTGATTCTCCTCGAAATGGAATATGCATGGCGGTCCTAAAAATTGAACCAGTTACAAATTGCAGTGAATGTGAGGTCAAGATGACTCGATATCAATAGGATATGGCTCACTAATTTAATGCCATAGGTTGTGATTGTTCTGCTGGTACAGAGTCTCTACGCTTTCAGGATATGGAGATGTGAGTGTCCTCGTTCAGATTGAGTTGCTAGAGCTTACAGTATGGCCGTCCATCTTACAGTTGGCAAGCATTATCAGCGTGTTTGGCCTATTCTTGTGGTACGGGGTTTCATTGCTGCATTGGAACTTGGATTCTTTACTGACCTCCGCGGAAGGGAGTGGTAGTTTTGGCTGGATACGGTGAGATAACACCTTCAGGTTCTGCATTCCCCACCTCTGAGACTATTCTTTCTAGCTGTTGGCATCCGTGCGTTCTTTTCCAATCTCATGTATCTCTTGTACCTGATTTCAGTCACTAGTTCTTGCTGTTAAAACGTGCGTCTGTCCGTTATGACTCGTTGACGAGTCTCCTCAATAGTGCTGCTAAACAGATATGGCCTATCCACTTTCGAGGACCTAAAGCCAGACTCTGTCCGGGTAGGCAATCTACGCGCTGTCTATCGTTTCAGTCTCTGACTCTCCATTTCCAGGGCCCAGTCATCGCTTCCTTTGCGACATCCACCTTTGTGGATATCGTGATTGCAATCGCTGTCTGCTTCTACCTTATTGGAAGCAAATCTGGGTTTTCAAGGTGATGCCGAATCTTTTACAATTCAAGATATCCTCCTCAACCTTTCATAGCACCAACAACAAAATTCTATCCGTCGTTCGAATGACGTTAATATCAGGATGTCTGACCAGGTAAGTCACCTTTCATGTCTGCCTTGCTGAACCTTTGTTCATCCGTTACCCAGTGCTTGTTCCCTCGCATGCGTCATTACCGTAAGTTTATCCTATTGCACGTCAAGCAATCCCTCACCTGATATCTGTTCTATCAGTTCGTCACCATGCCCAACACACTCATATTCCTCGGTATCGAGTTTCTGCTCACTAAACGTATGTAGAACGATTCCGACAACTCTCGAAGCCGTGATTACTGATGTCACATCAGTCTATATCAACAGCTTTTTGGCGATGTATGCTTCTTTCCCCTCTTGCCTTTATCTCCCATGTTGACATCTTTATCAGGTTGAATGCACGCCAAAGCATAAGGAATGCCGACTCATCGACCGGAAGCTCCTGGAGGGTTTCCAAGGTGGTAAATGTGGGTGGAGGAAGAGCACATCACGGTACAAGCTTCCAGATTCAAGAAACGAGCAAGGTGAGGCTCATGTCGCTTCTACCTTGTTCCACTGTTTCTTACTCCAATAACAGGAAGGGTATCCGTTAACACCAATAAGCGAATACAGCCATAAGGATTTGCCTTACGCTGGCGGTCCAAGTCGAAGAATAGAGTTCTAAATATGTAGCATATACTTCAAATTGTATTGTAGAACGGATAAAATTGTATTGGACATTTTAGACTACTGATAGTGCTGAGAGAGATATTCGTGCCCCCGCCTTCAGACGTTTAGCTGGTAGAGCTGCTTGATGCAGCTACATATTTGTCTCGAGGCACAGATTGCAGCACACCTGACCAAAAGGCGAGAGTCAGGCTTGGAAAGACCACAGCCTAATGGAGTGGTCCAAAGGAGCTGGTTGTCGTCTTTGCTTGGGCCTAGAGACGGTCTGCTCACCATCATCGCTGGAAGACTCTGAATCCGAATGGTCGGATCCCATGTCGAAATGACGGGAGCCCGAGGCCGTCAGAAGTAATGACTGCGTCGGATGGAACGCAGCTGACCCTATACTATCTATAAGTTGATTGATTAGTCCCACAACAGCGCTGGGTGTGAAAACAAGAATACCTCTGTGTGCGGGGAAACTCAAGGTGGGCGTAATGTCGTCGTCCGCATATGTCGCCGCATGCGCAACAGATCCGTCACTACTACCTCCGTCCTCCAGATTGAAGATCGATAAGGTACCGGCCTGTATGTGGTGAACATGAGCATATGGCATCCAGGCGACGGTTTGACTTTAGGACCTGGTTTCCAACCGCCAGTCGTCTCCCGGCCACGTCTACGTCAAATCTGAGTTTTTGATTCGTCCTCTCCGTGGAGACTCCCGGATTGTAAATGGTGGCGGGGGCATCCACAGTGGACCGCAAGTCCCAACAGTAGATTGCATCATGGCGGCGGTAAGCGGCATACATCAAGTATGGTTGCATGGGATTGAACTGAATCTGTGCTCCTATTTTAATCACGGAATACGTTGACCTTTGAGAAAATCAACATACCTGCATTACCGACGCGGATAATCCCCCGGATACGTACATAATTGGCCCCTCGCCCTGAGACTCGTCAAACAACGCAATGTTTGATTTCGTCTGTGTAAAGGTACCGGCAGCGAAGAAGTCTGAACCTTGATTAGGGGCAAACGCAAGCGCAGATATGATCCCTGAGGAGGCATAATCAGTAGTCAAATAAGGGCCATGAATATGTTTTTTTACCTTTGAGGCCATCCTTGCTCTTTTTTGATGGTGTAGTAGCCAGTCGTGTGCCTTCCCCTGGTCTAGACACGTGGAAGATCTCGATAGCATCCTCAAAACCACAGTAAAGTCTTGTCGGAATACGGTGTAAGCGGCTAGTGCCTTCCTTGCCGCCTAAAGCCATACCTCTGTCCTCCTCCACCAAAAGCCATGCTATGAGGCGCGACTTGACGTTCACGGTGATCCACGATCGAATACGAAGCGCGCAGCTACTTTGCATCAATGTAGAATGTGAGTCAGTGCCTTTCTGAAATTATCATATACACTCACTCGTCCATCTTTTGCGTCCAAAAGTTTTACTGGACATTCTCGCACGGATGCCATAAAACAATAAGAGCCAGGATCGTATGCACTCGCAGTTGGGTACCATACGTAGTCAAGAGTTGCATTGGGCTGTGGAAGTACACGAGAATCTTGTTCTACAGCTTCTGGAGACAGTGTAAGAATTTGCTTAGCACCATGTTCGTAAAGCGAACCTGAGCTCTGTGTCAGAGGCTGAGTGCTTGTATGACCATGATAGGCAGAGAGGTTTGGGTTTTCGAAAAGCTGAAAAGACCTGTTCTCACATAGGGCAAGAAAAGCGGAGCCATCTGGAGCCCTATCATTGAATTCAGCATTAGAGCAATGCCCAGGCTTTCGCACTCAGCTGACCATTTGCAGCTTCTGGCGAAGTTGCCAGGGAAGTCTTGGTCGGTTTCCACTTCGAATGTATCTTTGATCAACGGTTCCCGTTCTAAGCTGAAACTAGGAGGAACCCATGTGCTGGTGGACCCTTCAACTCCCTCCATCTTGGAGAGTTGCCAGTTGGACTTCCTCCAACGCGTCAGACTGAGAATGGGATGATGGCTCGGATGTCAGTGCACGTGGATCAGAGTATGCGATCACATGTCGATGCGGGGGAGGACGACAGTTGGTTGGTTGTGCAACGAAACTACGAACTACGATGGCTTGCCAGCATAATAGTCGCTCGGAAGCTTATCCACAGCTCAACTTAGGTGCAGGCGCGAAGTGGATCAAGAATCTTACGAGGGACAGACTCGGGAACTTCAACGGCGGTCACTATTCTGATGTCAACTTGGGATCTGTTCTCTTCACTCATCGGGTGGATAACCAGGAGACCGTCAAGCTTCAAGTGTACGAATCTAACTACTTTATGACTCTCTACAACTCTGACCAGTTCTTGATGCAGATGGAGCGCTCCGGGATTAACCAAGCCGTCGTTCGAAGAGGCGATGAAGCAGAAATTCAAGCCCGCCAAAAAGGTTGGTCTCATCTCGTATGTTTAGCCAAAGCAGCGCTCAACGTGACACAGGGAGATGCGTTCGGACCTTCCTGTGAGTGCCCATCAGTGCAACGATGAAGTCGCTTCTACTAATACACGCTTTCTGATACCTCAGGGGTGGGTCAAGCTTACTGATACGCTCATCTTCATTTCCTGATTTCTTTTCAGACCAACCACTGGTGGAAGGTGACCGTGATCATTCCGGGATACTGGCAACAATATGAGCGCGTTCAGTGTATGTGCACCTGCCAGACCTCCTACTCTAGATTTACCAAACTGAATTCGCAGTCGAATTTGATCCGGGATGCGAAGCCATGATTTACACTACGGAGGGAGTTCCTCTGCAAGGCATTACTGGCGGATATGGGGGAGATCGTCGTGTTGAGTATATCATTCCTGAAGCAGCTCGCAAGCAGGGACGCCATGACTTCGTCATTGAATCGAGCTGCAACGGAATGTTTGGCGTCCCTTGGAGTGGAGACACCATTGATCCTCCCGACGTATGTGATTGTCTGAAATCGGAGACAAAAAGTACCCACCATGCCCTTTCAGATGAATCGCTACTTCACTCTCGCCTCGGCCGACTTGGTGGTTCCCAATCAGGAAGCTTGGGGACTTCTCTGGGACTTCCAGACCTTGCGAGAACTCGTTGATACCCTCCCTGGGAATACCCCGTAGGTGGTTTCTCGGATTATGTTTAGCCTATCATCACTGAAATCGATGGACAGGTTGCAGAACAAGGCTCTCGTCGCTGCTAATGAGATCATGAATGTCTTCCATAAGGGAGATGCAAGCGCTGTCCGTAACGCGCGTAAGGTAGCTGAAGAGATCTTCGGTGAAGGTTGGGAAAGCAAGGGAGCAGGCATCTATGATGAAGGAGTCAAGGATGCTCAGGTATGGGGAATTGGCCAGTATGTCTTATTGGACAACCTGCCCCTCAATCTTTGACTGACAACTATTCGCAGCTGCCACATTGATACTGCTTGGTAAGTTCCTATGATGTCAAGTCAACCGAGTCCTCTGACGATAGCTCGACGCCCTTGTAGGTTGTGGCCCTACAGCGTAACGCAACAGAAAGTGGCTCGATCTTGGTCCACCCAAGTCGACCTTATGGAACGATACCCCGAACATCGCTTTTCCTGCAGCTCGGCGCAACAGTATAAATGGCTTGAACAAGTATGTTATCAATCAAGATCTCAGAGTCTTTCTAACATCATCGCAGCTCTATCCACCTCTGTTTGACAAAGTCAAGGCCAAGATACAAGAGGGCAAATTCCATCCTGTCGGAGGTTCTTGGGTCGAGAATGATTCAAACATGCCCTCTGGCGAAGCTCTTGTCAGACAATTCGTGTTTGGTCAACGGTTCTTCCAGTCTCGCTTCGGCATCAAATGCCAGACTGCCTGGTTGCCTGATTCCTTTGGGTTGACTGGTGCTTATCCCCAGATTATTCGCGGTGCAGGTAAGAAAGAAAAGGCGCCTTCTGACTTTGAAGGGTGCTCATGCTCGCACCTTAGGAATGGAATACTTCTTCACACAGAAACTTTCTTGGTACGTAGTGCTCGCCTGCCATTTTCTTCTTGTTGCTGACAGTAGATTTCAGGAATAACATGTAGGTATTCATATGGGCTCGATGTCATTTTTCCTGCGGCTCATATCATCAACAGCAATGTGTTCCCCCACACCACTTTCAACTGGGTTGGAATTGATGGCACTCAGGTTCTATGCCACATGACCCCCGGTAGGGAGCCTTTTTCATTCCAGCTTTCTAGCCTGACACTTGAGCCCAGTCGACACATATACTGCCCAAGCCACCGTCGGAGATATCAATAAAGGTCAAAATAACCATAAGGTTCGCAGGTCGTGACCAGCGATCAGAATCCTTGGCCTAACTCCCGTAACAGAACCTCGAATCATCCCACAGTGCGCTCTTGGTGTTTGGAAATGGTGATGGTGGAGGTGGACCTCTGGCCAAGATGTTGGAGAATGTAAGTGTATTCCCGTTCTTCTAAGCTGGTGCTCAATCAAACTCTCGTATAGCTACGTCGCATCCGAGGTGTCACCAACACTCACCGCGAACTTCCTCCCGTGAGCATGGGCCGCTCTGTGGACGAGTTCTTCGATTTCCTTTCGAAAGAGACTGATACTGGCAGGAAACTGCCTAACTGGTACGTCCTAGCCTCTAATCTCACCCCTCGAAGTACTGATAAATGCTGAAGGCATGGCGAATTGTACCTCGAGGTATGAATACTCTTATACAATCAAGCAGTCATACTGAGATACCCATAGTTCCATCGTGGCACATATACCTCCCATGGTACGATCTCCTTCCATACTACCTGCATTGTCACTAAAAGGATGGACAGGGTCTATCAAGAAAGGAAATAGACACTCCGAGATCCTACTCCGTGACGTCGAGGTTTGGCATTATACACTTTGCTCTGTGTGTATCACTGAAAGAGATGTTTCCAGCACCTGGCTACATTGGCTTCCATCTATAAGCTCCATAAGAAGGGCTACGTTTATCCTAAGAAGATGATCGATGATAATTGGGAGAAGGTGCTCCTCAATCAATGTATGTGCTGCATGTTTATCCGATTTGTCGTTACTCATGATGTGCCTGCACACTTCAGTCCATGATGGTAAGTAGGACTATCATACTAGCTTCGATGACGGCTCACCAGTACTCAGTGCTTCCCGGCTCTGCTATTGGAATGGTCTACGATGATGCTGAGAAACTATATGCTGAAGTTCGCAAGGACGGCGAGGACTTGTTGGAAGATGCCTTCAGCGTTCTGTTCCCGGACTCTTGCCCGCTTAAGCTCGACGGCGAGATCAGGGCTCTCCCAGCAAACGCGAAGATTGTAGGCTTCAATACTACGTTCTTCCGCAGATCCGACCTTGTCCAAATCCCGGTTGGAAAGGCTACCAGTCAACTCCAATCCCAGATCCTTCAGACGTCTGTTGATGGGAAAGTTGGCTATGCGGTCATGAATACTGCCGATGGTGGAAACATTGGGACCATCTGCACCCCCGCAACTGGTCTCCATGCTCAGATTTCTCCTGTTTCTGGCGAGTTCACTTCCTAGATCTCCTTTGACGGCTTGTTTGACTCTTTTGACCTGTTGTAGTTTTCACCAACGGAGCCGACCACTTCGTGCTTCGCAATGCAAGTGTTCAGTTGACAATTTCAAAGGGTCGTATCACTAGCCTGTTGGACGTTAAGCAGGGGTAGGTCTGCCATCGCAGCATTTCTTCATGCTGGAGCTGACCACTTTTATCTAGACGTGAGCTGATTCCTCCTGGTTCAACTGGTGGTCTGGTCATCTTCGAGGATCGTCCCAACTACTGGGATGCTTGGGGTAAGCTCTTTGCCGCGGTCTGGAAATGTATCTCATGTTCTGCTTGCAGACGTTGAAATTCATCACCTTGAGACAGCCAAGCCATTGGCATTTGAGAAGGTTTCCGTGGTTGCACAGGGGCCACTTCGCGGGGCAGTGAAAGCTGAGCTAACCTACGAGAAGAGCACCATTGCAATCACTGTACTCTTTCTTTCTTTCTCCTCGTAACATATGCTGACGGATGATTTGCCAGATTTCTCTTGATGCTATCACAGGTTAGTACGTTGGCTTCAAACATCCTCAGGAACTAACGCAGCTTGTAGCTACTGTCAAGGAGAATTCTAGGTCTCTGTTCAACTTTGAAGCTGTCGTGGACTGGCACCAACGTCACGAATTCTTGAAATGTAGGTGGCAGGTTGTGGCATGAGTTGGATTGAAGCTAAACGGCATGATAGTCGAACTCCCTCTCAACATTCACAACCCATACGCTACATATGAAACTCAGTTTGGCCATGTCCAACGCCCTACACACAAGAACACAACGTGGGACATTGCTAAGGTCTGGTTCCCTATCTTTCATTGTCTGCACACTTTCTCAAAGACTGCTCTCGACAGTTCGAGGTCTGTGGCCACAAGGTACGTATTTTGCAACCCACTACGAGCATGATCTCAACCCCACAATTCCAGTACGCCGACCTGAGTGAATTTGGTTACGGAGTTGCCATCCTCTCCGAGTCGAAATATGGGTTCTCCTGCATTGGCAACAACCTTCGTATCTCCCTACTCCGATCTGCCACCGCACCAGATGCAGAACAAGATCAAGGTGAATATATCTAACGGATCCCATGTATCGCTATCTGACAGGTTTCGCAGGCGAACACAAGTTCTCCTGGGGTGTCTTACCTCATGAAGGCCACTTCTTGGAGTCCGACGTTCCTCAGGCAGCGTACCTCTATAACTCGCCCTTGCGAGGTGGGTGCTTGGAGTCATCACCATACTAGGAAATCTGGATTGATGACCGTTTCTTACAGTGAGAGCTATTACTCCTGGAGGCGAATCGCTGCTCGCTGGGCTCCACTCCCCATTCACCGTCGAAGGTGCTCGCAACGTTTTCCTTGAAACCATCAAGCGTGGCGAAGATGATGACTTTGGTAAAGAAGGCACCTCCGAGTCTTCTCAGGCCACCATTATCCTCCGCCTGTACGAGGCCTTCGGAGGACATGCTCAGGCCGGATTAAGGATCTCGAGCCATTTGCCAATTGTTGCAGCTTATACTACCAACCTTCTGGAGGAAGATGAATCAAGCGACCGACTGAACGTGACTCATATCGAGAGCGATCAGGGCAGGATGGATTCCTATATCCAGCTGGGCTTCAGGGGCTTCGAAATCAAGACGGTCAAGCTGGTCCTTGGTCCTCAGAATGTGTCCTTTACTCAACAATCTGGGTGGGTTCAATGCTCTTTGAATAGATGCCACATCTAACTGTTGACTATTGTCTACAGAGAGAAGCGTGAAAGCTGGATTAACATCGATAAATTGAGATTGTATTGATCGAATCGGCTGGGGGGAAGGTCAATTTCGACTACGCTGGGTAGGATACGTTTCTCGAGTGAAAATCTTGCATGTACTATGAGCCGAATGTGTACTTTTTGACGCGGACTGGAGAATCGAGACCCGTCATTCCTCTTTCCCAGAGTTACGGCCGATTGGTTCATCCGGTCCGAAATTTCTGGGACACTCAAAGTCTCGTTGAGTGAAATGGTCTGAGTCTGTACGCCTTGACAACTTTGGCACCCGTCCAGGTATGGTCTTCTTGGATGCATCGCCTGCATGGGTTGCAAGATTCTAAAGAGAGAACCCATGATTAGCACTTCTTGAGGCCCCAAGTCCAAAAACTTTTCGGGGCCGAACTGATGACATCACAGGCCGACGAAATAGACTTTAGCCGACACTCGATAAGGGCTGGATTTTTATCCGCCACTCACCTCCAAACGACAAGTCGTTCATAACGACAGTATCTTATGTTGAAGTTAGTCAACAAGGTGCGCTTGTTACGCGTCTTTCAGACTCTTTCTACGGATCGATATGTGAGAAGACCCAGAGAAATATCGCCGTGTGCTCTCAAACTTCTTTTCAACATCTAGTGCTTCTCATGATCTCGGGAGGTCAATTCAGAATCTTCTTCTGGTGCTTTCCGTGTACCCGGTCCGACAGCGATTGCGGAATACCTTTCAGCATGGCTTCATAGTTCATCAGCTGATCTAGCTTCTTTACCTGTTGCCTGGACTTCGCCTGGCCGTCAGGGAGAAGTGGAGCAACATATTTGCGAACGGCCCAAACGCTTACTCTCCAATGCCGGCGCCTGATTTTTTTGTGGATATTTAAAGCCCTCCCCACAATAACTTGTTCCCCACTAATCGACCAACCCCCGCCTCCGCAATCATGGCATTAACGGGCAAGAAACTTGTCTACCTTCTCAACTTTGTGGCCGGTCTCGCCATCTTCTTGTATGTGATTGACTGAATCCTAATCGCTACATTTCCGCTGACTTCCGAACGACCACTACTTCAGCTTTGGTTATGACCAGGGTATGATGGGCGGTGTCAACACTTCCCCAGATTATGTGGAGACGATGAAGCTTGGATACTCCAAATATGAAGGCTCCTCTGAAGGTTACGTCGTCACTATCACCGAACCTACTCGTCAAGGAGGCATCGTATCTAGTAAGTTATCTTCATTTACACGATCGACACATGGGCATTGACAATGTCGTCATCTCTAGTCTATTATCTGGGAACGTTGGTCGGGTGCCTGATGGGAGGAGTTATCGGTGATAGGATTGGCCGAATCCGTACCATGTTATGGGGTGGCGCATGGGTTATTCTGGGAGCTGCTCTGCAGTGCTCAGCTCAGAATATTGCCTGGTACGTTTATGCCGTATAATATCAGTCTATTCCTTTGCCTTACCAGATCTACCCAGGATGCTCTGCGCACGTCTCATCAATGGTATTGGCACAGGACACCTCAACGCGATCGTTCCTGTCTGGAGTGCCGAGGTGGCAACACACACCTCTCGAGGTTTGTTCCACTTTGGTGCTTTATAGAATACCAGACTAACACTTTCTAGGTGCTTTCATCGCACTCGAATTTACCCTCAATATCTTCGGTGTCGTTGTCGCATACTGGCTTGAGTTCGGCCTAGGCTTCGTTGGAGACGGCCGTTCTCAAGTCAGATGGCGCTTCCCGATCGCTTTCCAGATTATTCCCGTCGTCGCTTTCATGGTGAGGCTCCCATTCACTGAGAGAGTATTCCTTCGTTATATTGATAAAACTTTACCAGGTTATGGTCTGGTTCATGCCCGAGTCCCCTCGCTGGCTCATGAAGGTCGGCAGAAACGAGGAAGCCAAGGCCATCTTGGTTCGTCTGCGTTCGACCGACGAAGGTACATCTACCAAGGGCATCGAAGATGCCGGAAATTCCGTTGCTCTGGAGGAATACGAGGGTATTATCGACGCCATCAAGCTCGAGGAGAAGCACCACAAGATGAACGGCTACTGGAACATGCTTTGGGGAATCGGCTCTGGCGACCTTCATATTGCTCGTCGTGTCCAACTTTCTGTCTGGCTTCAGATCATTCAAGAGTAAGTTACAAAATCGCCTTCATGCATTCGTTACCGACAGTACCTTTGCAGATGGGTCGGGATTGCTGCCATTACGGTCTATGCTCCCACTATCTTCGCTGGTGCTGGTTACAGCTCTAGGAAGTCGCAGTGGCTATCAGGCTTGAACACCGTAAGTGCCCTCTACCTCGTACAGTACAATCACGCTGACATTTCCACAGGTCACTTACATGATTTCTACCCTTTTCGCCGTGGTGACCATCGACAGATGGGGGCGCCGTGTTGGCCTCTGGTGGGGTGCCGTCGGTCAAGGAATTTCTCTTGTACGTGCTGAAGTCAACATTGTTCCTTTCCACTCCTTACCCGTACGTACTCTTAGATCCTCGCTGGCGCATTCTCCCGTCTCCTCAAGGACCATCCCGATCAGGCCGCACAATATGGCGGTGCCGCCGCCTTCTTCATCTTCTTGTACACCGCTGTCTTCGGTGCTACATGGCTCACCATTCCTTGGGTTTATCCTACTGAGGTGATTATCACGGCCCCCGATCCCAATGAACCTTTCGTTGATCCGTTTCTGCAGACCTTCCCTCTCCAATGCCGTGCCAAGGGTAATGCTTGGGGTGTCGTTGGTTGGAGTATTGGTAACGGTTGGTTGACCCTTCTCAACCCTGTTATGTTCAATGCTATCGGAGAGAAGTGAGTGCCTATTCCCGGTCAATAAGTTTGCAGTTTACTTACAGAATTGTGATAGTACCCTTCACATCTTCGGCGCTGTTAACTTCCTCTCAATACCAATGGTGTGGGCATTATACCCAGAGTACGTCCTTGTTCCTCGATAATGTATACACTGTTACTAACCCGAACCTCAGGACTGCTAACAGGACGCTTGAGGAGATGGACCTTCTCTTTGCGAGCAAGAGTCCTTTCGTCTGGGACGAAGAAAGGCATTTCAAGGAGCTCAAGGCTGAAATAGAGAGTGGAACTACCACTATGGAGGCTATTGAAAAGGAGATTGACCCTGTATCTCATGAAGAGAAGCAATAGACACCAAAAGCCAGTGAGGCGCACCGATAGGCATAACCACCTTCATCTTACCTGATGATAGGAAATCTAATCAACTATGTTGCATCTAATGCAGTACCTAGTACCTTTTTATTATTTTTTATCTAACGCGTATCTTAACGAATTAAATTGACGCACATTACCATCAAGTAATCAGCCTGTTCGCAACGTCCGAGTCCTCACTTCTCCTATTCATTCTTGTTCATGCTAGGCAAGGGTGTAATTCTATCCATTCCCAGCGTTTTCCTCCATTCAATTGATGCATATTCCTCGGGCTACGGTATTGAATCAAGTGCTTGAGAACGTTCCGTACTTAGCACGATTAGACGACGGCCGGCCTGCAAGTCTGACAGATGGCCGAACTGTGATCCATTCCATCGGTGTTTAGCCTCCCCCGTGGCGTTTATAGGTCTCCTTGAACACGTACGTGTGAAGGCGGCCAAGTAAAGCCACTTAAAGGTTGGTCTTCGTCCAACGTGGGCCTCCAATACACCCAGCTAATGGCCAATACCAAGGATAGATCGTACGGGAATCCGTCATGGGTCCAGAAGATAGGTGCTTTTGTAACCGTGCTCCTGCACATGCGTAAGTCTGTCTACCGGCAGGCCAGCATCGTTATCTGACGCAATATGGGGCAGCATTTGTGCTCATATGGACCTTGTTAACCTCCCCATTCCACCCTAATAATCGGCATAAGACTTGGCGTCGTGTTGTAGGCGACAAGACGTTCCATCATCTCACTTCGTGGTTCAGCGTTAAGCAACTCCAGTGGCACTTGGGGACAAGTCTAGACAACTACAGACAGGCCCTGAAAGCGCATAATCTTCCCGAGATTATCGATGAGCTCGAGCACGATGCACGTTTGTTCTGGATCGGAGAGAGAAGAACGGACAGAGTGATCTTGTACATCCATGGTATGTCCCCCTAGTTCGCGATGAGTTCCATAGAGCTGGCAATGCGAATCCAATAGGCGGAGCGTTCATCATGCCCATGCAATATTGTGCTCTTAACTATTGGAGACATCTTCAAACCCAGATAAAGAAGAATAACGGCCATGACGTCGGGCTTGTCGTTCTGAATTACCGTAAGCAGGGATCTGATTCCTATACTTGCTCATCCTCTTACTACTCCTTGCGACTATAGGTTTGGTCCCGACGGCTACCTTCCCTGCACAGCTCAAGCAAGCTGTGACAGCTTTGAAGCATCTACTTTCCACCGGACTCTCTCCGAGAAACCTACAAATTGTTGGGGATTCAGCCGGGGCCAACCTAGTCCTTCAGCTCATTTCACACATCCTTCATCCAATTCCAGAGGTTCCGAGCTTGACGCTCCCCTCTCCCCTCTGTGGGGTTTTCTTAATGTCCCCTTGGGTCACCTTCACCTCAAAAGTCGCCTCCATGGCCACGAATAGCTCCATGGTGACGAATGACAAGAGCGATTGTATTAGTCGTTCGGGTATACTCTATTGGGGCGCGACTGTCCTCGATGGAGTCCCCGAGTCAATGCATCACTACATCGAAACTGTTAAGGTGCCCGACGACTGGTTCAACGGCATAGCTAGTCTCACAAATCGCCTCCTAATCACTGCTGGCGATGCGGAGTGCCTAAGGGACGACATAATCATCTTAGCCAAGAAGATCGAGGCTTCCTGGGCACATTCCCTTACTAAATCCTCCAAGAATCGCCGAGATGACATGCGCTTCGTATTACAGGAAAATGGCGTTCACGATGACCCACACCTCGACTTTCTTCTCAAAGAGGAAAAGTTAACTAGCCTCTCTTGGGAGGTAGTGAACTGGGTTGCGGACGGTTTCGACTAGCCGAGTTGGTCCTCAACTGTCCTCTTTGCATCTGGGCCGATCTCGAGTAGAGGCGTTGTAAGACTTTGAAATACTGTAACATGTAAATTGCAATGAAAATGGAATTATCTGCTATCCTCTTCGCCTTCGATTTTCGTTCAGCCGGTCCGATGCAACGTTTGGAATATCACTCAGCATAGGAGTTCAGTGGCGTCCCGACGGGATAACTTGGCTGAAAAGAGCAACAACTCCAACAATGTGCGATTAGCGAGCGTACCACATGCTATTCGATCGCACTGAAAACAGCCGTGAAATTAATGTTGTGCAGAGACTAGGAAGGAATAGCTTGCAGCCTTGAGGCTCACTCTGGCGTAGCGTAAAACCTTGCATGAAACATGACGGGTCCTCAAACGCTGCAAAAATTACGGTCCCTCATTCATGTTGGATTGAAGGCCCTACGCCACCAACACAAGTCGGTCAGTTTTCCTGGATCTGTCAAAAGGTGACATTATATTAAAAAAGCCCTCGGGCCTCGCCAATTGAGCCATCGGGACAATTATCATCAGAAGAAAGTTTGATGATCGTTGAGCATCTGACGACGCAAAAATAGCGGGGTAAAGTGTGAGCGCATCTGAATCTGCAAGGGTATTTTCCCTCGCAATACATTTGTATGACATCGTTGAAAGTTAGTCGATGTTCGAACTTGATACGACTCCAAGTTTTGATCTTCGTCTCAGACTGATAGCCACTAAGAGGCTACCCTTGGCGCCAGTCATGAAAAATTGACATATGCACATGCTCGCGTGCGAGGGTGCCTGGGTGAATCCTTGAGCCGCGAATAATGATCGGCTGTAGTGACCGACATAGGCCAGATGGAGGTAATCTAATCTAATCTTTGGAGATTATGGGGCATCTCCAGGGTTGCGCCTTCTAAAATCCAAAAGAGGTCCAAGGACCCGCTGTGAGCGCAACCTTATTCAGGAACTTGCGCCCCATCCGGTCTCCCGGTCTTTTGAAATTTCTTTGCGGACACATGATTTACCCAACTCGCAAAATGAAGTGCTTCCGAGTAACCAACACTATTAGAGCTACGGGAACTGGGGAACTTGACGACTCGCTTCGGCGCCGCTTTCCAACTCTCTTTCATCTGTTTGGACCAATATGACACTTATCGACGCTACCATAGGTGCTATCTATCTGGGCTGCATGTGCGCAGCACTGTGAGTAGTTACCCCCTGCTCAATGACTACGATGAGGAATTGACCCCCCTCTGCTCAGGCTATATGGCGCCACCAATCTGCAGGTCTACATTTACTTCAAGAATTATCCTAAGGACTACAAGTATCAAAGAGTTTGCGTAAGTCGATGCGCCATAATAGCATTGCTTACTCTGATTTATATGTTTCTCACAGGTTGGCATTTTATGGTGAGCACTAGCCTCTTTGTTGTGTCGATGAAGACTCAACGAGCCTAGGATGCTGGACACGCTTCATTTGTGCTTCACCATCGCCGCAGTCTATCATTACTCAGTTACCCACTTTGGTGACCCACGCGAGCTCTTGAAGCTAGTTTGGTGAGTTCACAACATATCTTTCGCATTCAGGGCACTAATATTTTTCCAGGCCGCTAAAGGTTAGTGTCGGTCTGCTACAGAGGTACGGTTGTCTGACTGGGGGCTGTCAATAGGCGCAGATTGGAGTCAATGTAAGTCCCTCTCCTTACTTGTATGATTCTTTCGACCGACAGCATCGCAGTGTGTCATCGTTGTCACTGTTCAGGTCCTGTACGCTTTCAGGGTATATAAACGTTTGTTATTCGTCCCTCGCCGTTCCGTTCTCGTCTAACTTTCTCCCAGTGGGTCGCCATTTCAACTGGACATGGCCCATCGTCGTGGTACGTACTTCGGAACCTTTTCTAGTCTTCTGAAGTCGCTAAATAAATGGTCTAGGGGTCTCTCGTCACTGTTGGGGGTGGTTAGTAGAAGTCTATTCCTCCCTTATTGTTATGTTCTAAAATTTTATTCCTACGTTCATTAGCTGTTGCTCTCAGTAAGTCCTCCCCTCAGTCTATTTTTCTAGCTCTCCTGACTCACCCTTTCTTTGTCAGTGTTGATTATCAAAGTGTACGTTTCCACGTCGTCTTTTATCCGTAATTATTCCAACGCTCGTCCGCAGCGCTCAGGCTGAGACTTTCCATGGATTGAGGGAGATCTCTGTGAGTAACCAAATAGCCGGCGCCTCGGACTCGGGTGAACTAATGCAGTTGCCCATTTAACAGTGGGTGGTCTACATCCCCTTAGCGGTGTTGACAGCTATCGACGGCGCCATTGCGACCGCCATGTGGTACTACCTTTCCAGAAGCAAGACAAGCTTTGAAAGGTGAGTTCTGGCGTTCTCCGGCCGCTCGACAGCGTGTACTAATTCTACGATAAAGGACCAACCATATAATCATCACCATTATCCGATTGTCCTTTGCCTCCGGATTCTTGACAAGTGCAGCCTCACTTGCTGCGTTGATCGCGGTTAGTCTATGTGTGCAGCTGCTCTTCACCAAAAAATTCTGATCTTCCCATTAGTACGCCACAATGGCAAACAATCTTGTGTTCCTCGGCATTGAGTTTTTGTTGACTAAACGTATGTGCCTTGATTTCTATTGACCCAAGGATGACCTCACCAAGTGATACCCAGTCTATGTTGTCAGCTATGTCACGATGTGAGGGCAATTTCATCCCCTTCTAGAAGCAAAATCTCATTCTTTCCTAGGTTGAACGCACGGTCACCAAGCAACTATGCTTCAGACTCTTCTGTGGGCGATAGCTCTGCCAACATCTCCAAGATCGTCAACATTCAAACAACGACATCTGTGCACATCTCTCCGAGCGAACCATATACTCCAACTGACAAGGTATGCTTCCCCTACACTAGAAATGTCGTCTGCCCGGGTATTGACAACTTTGTAGAATTCCATACCACTTAGCCCAACTGCTCGCTCCTTCGCCTCACGGCAGAATGAGATCAAGTGGCAATCAGACTCTAACGGATATTCCGACAGTGAGCATGAGTTGAAGCATGCTGTATAATTATTATCCCATCGTCTTTCAAGCGGTGAGGTTAAAACCCTAGATATATCCCTACAAAGGGAATTTATTGTGCTATCGTTATCCTGTACAATACAATATCAGTCACTCGTTTAATGGATCCGGCGGACTTTATGTACCACATTCATTATCTCCCGGAAACTCTGACCTTTAGGTAGAACTTTTTTAATACGTAGCACTAATGTAAGGACTTTGGGCAAAGTCCTGCCTTGGCCGATAGTCAGGTACTGCAAAAATACCACAACAGTTCTTGTCCCTTGTACAGGCCAATTTTTCTTGTTCAAAAATAGAAAACACTACCTTACGAAAGCCTTCTTGACTGGGGGAAAATTATCTGCGGCTGTTCGTTTAACCCAAGCACCGTTCCCTCGAACTGTATCCCTCGCTACAGTCAGAATAAATATGTGGGAATGTTGATCCCGATTGCCCTTCCATACGATTCACCGAATACACTTGATTCCCCTCACAGACAATACGATTAGAGACCTGTCTCTGCTAATGCTAACACTTTAACTACCTTCATTGGCATTTTGTGGGTTATAGCTTGCCATTTTGCTGGCTGAGTTAAGATAGGAAGATGGTTTCTCCCGTCAAGGCGAAATATATGGTTCCAAAGCCGTCACATCATATTGGTTCAGTTACACATGAGGGCTTTTACATACACCGTGAAGGTAGCAGGTAAATAATAGGGCCACTTGATCGGTCAGGCCAGTGGGTATTGAGCACAAAGAACAAATAAGGAGAGGATATAAGTGGTAAATTAAACCAACAAGAAGATTAGGTCGGATGAAATGGTGAAGTACGAAGTCCAGTCCAACAGAAGCACGAAATATAAATCACTGCCTCGAGTAGACATCCTATGAAAACAAAAGTCGGTAAAAGGCGCATTATGAACGGCACCACAAACAGACCTTGATCTCGCTCTCGAAATGCTTGGCTATCTTCGAACGCTGGATCTTCTGGGCAGCAGTGACGAACCCGTTCTCAGGCGTCCACTCCTCAGGCGTCAAAACGACAGCCTGCAAGGTCTCCTCGTACTTGAATCCACTCTTCTTGCCCAAAGCGTTGCACTCCTTCAGGATCAGCTCCTTGATCTGGTCGTCTTCGCAAAGGTCGGCCAGGGACATCTTGCTCCAGTCTTGCCCGTTCTTCGGAGCTGGAAGCGCATGACGGAGATGGGCTTCGTGGGGAATGATGATAGCCAAAGGTTGCTTGGCGTCTTGGGAGGCGTGGACACACATGTTGTTCACCAAGTTGCAGGACTTGTAGATCGCTTCGAGCCTCTCAAGAGCGATGTACTACGCGGGAGGTTGTGGTCAGTCATGTTTCTTGAGTATATGCAGGATGGTCCTACCTCGCCGTTTGCCAGCTTGATGAGATTCTTCACACTGTAAAGAATCGAGTTAGCTGTCTCGACCTGCTAGCAAACTGTGACTTACCGGTCAATCAAAGAAATGGTTCCATCAGAGTTCCATTGGCCAACATCACCAGTCCTCATCCAACCATCTTTGGTGAAAATGGTCTCGTCTTCATTGAGGTCAGGTCGCTTGAAGTAACCACTTGTGACAGAAGGACCACGGATGCAAACCTCTCCTTGAGGGGGGTTGCTATCAGATTTGTAGCCGGCCTCCGCAACGTCTTTGAGCTTGATCTCGATGGACGGGACCGGTACACCGACAGACTCATAGCGCATCAATTCAGGAGGGAGGATGGCGCACATGCCGCAGGACTCAGTCATACCATAACCTGACCACCAGAATTAGTGTCATCCGAGCCAAGCCAAAATCTATGCAATGTATGCGCACCTTGGATGACAGTGACGAGAGCGGTAGTCAAGAATTCTTGCGTATCCTTGCTGACACCAGCACCTCCGCTCAGGGCAATCCTAAGTCGGCCGCCAGTCGCAGCCCGTACGTTGCCGAGAACGAGGGAATCTGCGAGTTGAGCAAGGATGGGGATGCCGGCCTTCTTCACTGCCATGGCACCGTAGAAAATGTTCTTCTTGAGCGCACCACCAGCATTGACCTTGGACAGGATACCCTTTCGGATAGTCTCCCAAACGGCTGGGACACCGCACATAATGGTAGGCTTGAACTCGGCCAAGTCACCCCTGCAATTTCTCACCGAGGCGTCAGTGAGGGTCTTGACGCGTCCATATCCGGAGGGCATTCCGACGAAGAGCATGCAAAGTTCGACGATGTACTCCAAAACGTGGGCAAGGGGAAGGTAGGCGAGATAGGCATCGTCGTATGTGAGATGGTGGCCAAGAAGAGTGTAGACTGCACCGACAGAGGCGATGAGGTTACTGTGTTTGATGATGACACCCTTGGGGTTTCCAGTGCTGCCACTGGTGTACATGATGCACGCGACATCATCCTTGGTGGGCTTCCTGGACTCAATGCTCTCTATGGGTTTGCTCTTACCCAGAGCCCGCACTTCGTCAATGTGCAGGACTTTGACGCCCTCCCGAACGGCATTAAGCTTGTCCACAATTCCTGCTTTAGGCTCGCCGTCGTAGATAACGAGTCGCACGCTCGGAGTGTTGGACAAGACCTTCTGGAGGGTCGGGAGCAGTTCAGCATTGGTAAAGATACCGACACACTCCGGCTCGTTCAGTGAATGTGTAAGGCCGGCTTCACCAAGGGTATCGTATGCGGTGGCAATAGTTGTTCCAACGGACGAACAACCATGCGCGATGAGCTGCCAGTTCGGACTAGCGAAAAATTTGAGTCAGCAATGCCGACCAAAATCAAAAGTTTTCAGGGATAACCCAAGAGCGAGAAAAGCTCCTCTCGGTAGCGTGTGCCACGAAGGAAGGGTGCCAGGGCAGTGGCTATGTGAAGAGTGGCATGAAGTCAATCGGACACACCTTGTGGCTGCATACACGTTGAAGACGTTTTCCTTCGTGATACCAAAGTCGACCAAGGCCCGAGAGATCTCAGAAGCACCGTCTTTGAATTCCAAGTAGTTGAGGTACTTGTATTCACTGAGCTGGAAGTATTTCCATTTCTTCTTTTCGGTGACCTCCTTGCCGTCAACAACCTTCTTGACCTCCTTCTCTTCCTCCACAATATCAACGATATCTCTCCAGCCAACAGCATTTCTGGTTCCGTGAACACGAGCAGCATAGAGCAGAACATCGTGAACAGTTTCAATGCCGTCGAAAGGTTGCGTCACCAAGTGCTCGGGTGACAATGCACATCGGCGAATTGGGCCTTCGCCTTCACCAGCTGGTTTAACCTCGACGGAGCCTTCCTTGTGGTATCCAGGCTTATTTGTGCGTATACGAGACATTGTGTTGTAGCTGAGGTTTGTGGTGGTAGCTAACGTGGAAGTGGGAGTTCACGGCACAGAGCCTACGAACCCCGCAGGCATTACACTTTTCGTTTGTTCGAGTTTGCCAGCATTGCCTCTAGCCCCATTCAATCAACAACGCGGCCCTGCTTGGGGAACATGAGCCTTGCTTGGAAATCTCTTACTGCGCTAATCCTTTGCTAATTTGTCACGAAAAGCGCTCGGTTTGTCTTGGGAATATGACCAGCCAGCTACTGCAGCACGGCGGCTTTGCCTCAATCGGCGGACAAACCCAATCAGTCTCGTTGACCCTTGAGAGATTCTCCACACGTCGATCACTCAAGAGTACAACTTGAATCAGCAAATGCTCTACATGATGCTGAAGCTTGAATGCTATTCAGTACCATTCATGAGCTCTGAAAACTCGAGTGTCCCTACAAACGTCGACCCGAGTGCAACTCCTGTCTCGGGCTAAACCTCCAAGGTGTTGACAGGCATTACCGGTTAGATCAAAACATATGCAATTGACCTCTCTATGACATCAAATCCACACGAGGCCTGGGGCTTCGAGGTTCTGATGCGTGCTTAAGCGCTCAACACGAACTCAGGAATCGTAGCCTTGTGAATTCTACGGATTCAGTAAATTCTACGGATTCAGTAAATTCTGGAGGCACTGAGGTTCGCAAAGCTTCAGAATTCTCTCGTAAGAAGGGCATTGAATTGACTGGATTCCTTGAGCTGTATGTCGCCAGGACCTGCCAAGGTAGACAGCCACTAGATGGTACCTTGTGTCCCAGCTATGATGGACATGTGAACCATGAGAACGACACAGCAGTTGTGGCACATATAACTTGGACACGGGACGCTTCAAGCAAATCGAGAAGTACAGTGGAGGACACTAGGGACGCGGTCGAACATACGCCAGTGCATGTGTTTCAACGCCACTTTTCGCTGTATCGACCAAACGTGATTCATGCCTGTTAGATCATGGCGCAAATGGCTTTTTCGAAGCTACTAAGTAAGACCCGGGCCTTTCACAGATCAAGGGACATATTCATATGCTATTCCGAAGGCTACATTGGAAGGCTTCCCTGCTTAAAAATACAGCTGCACAATTACAACGCGTATCGTCCAAGTTTTAACAGATTGACGGAGCTTCCAGTGCATTCGATTCCGAGCACTTTCCACCCCTCCATATTCCGAGTCGTACTTGTGGTTTGCATTTCTTCGGAAGGCCCGCTGTACCCCCACCAAAGCCACGTCTGTATCAAAAACCTTTTCGTTAACTTGACAATTGATTTTACTTTCCCCAAAAATGGTGACGCTGCTTCCATATGTTGTCTTCTCAAACTAGCCGTCAACTCCCAGTTGTTTTCCGAACCGGAAGCCTCGATAGACCCTTAGAATGGAGCGAAATCGGCTGGCTCATTCCTGCTCCACGAAGAACATACTTCGTTACCCTTGGGTAGATGCCCTCAAAATTTTTTGATTTCATTCAGCAGGGTTTGTTTGAGTCAATCCGACAACCTGACTTGCACCAAGAAGCTTGTGAAGATTTGAGTTTCTAAGAACCATGACTAAGCCGAGGATGTGACCTAGGCTCCGCGTCATATGACGGACGCGCTATTGACAGTTGTGTATTTCGAAGGCCATTCCCAACACTCATCTCACTCTCGAGCTGCCTGGCCATGACTAAAGAACCAGGATCATCGTTATTTAGCTTTCTTTGCGGTCCTTACATTCCGAGAACTATATGATCTTTCTCCGTGTAGACTCGGTCTGTCCTTGAGCCAGGTATTGCATATGCAAAAGACGGGACTTGCCAGTATTGTCGATCTTTTGCAAGCGCGTCGTGCTGCTTCATGGCTCTATTCTGCCTCCACTACACGTTTAAATCGTGACGATCCAACGTTTTTGACTCCCGTTCTCAGCAAACATGATCGATAAACAGACTCTTATTCCTCCGCATACCGTAAGATCTTGATCGATATCGGGATCCTCCTCGATGAATCAAGATCGATATGATAGTGTGGTAAAGGAACGTTTAGAAAGTCGAGGCCTGGAGTTCAAAAACCACAACCACGGAACGAGGCACCTCTTTTCCCTCTCTTCTATGCTTATCACCAGCTTCTCATGACTCTCTTGCTCCCTTCTTGGCTCGAGTCCAAAACACGATGCAATGGTACGCCTCGATCTTGACAGAACGTGTGGTTACTAGTCCGTTCTTGAACGGCCGTATGATTTCTTCTCTGATTCTCTGTCTGGATTACTTGATGATTGCTCTGGAATCGCCATTTGTTGCAGTGGGTCCCGGGCTCTTCCAATCATGATACCTCGACAGCTTTCGTTCGCCGAGTGACATCGGACAACGTGTTTCTATATGGTGCTGTCTGTACTCTAACTCGCCATTCCTCCTTGAGCTTAGTCGTCGTGACACCCGAATGGTCTGCGCTGCTATCCATTCCTGGCTGGCTTGCCACGTCTGCTCTGCCGCTGCTTACTTTTTGGGTCCGGCTCCACTCATGCAAACGTCCAAACGAGTACCACGCCATGCTGAACCTTTGCAATTCTTATCTGTATTCCGGCATATTCGGTATGAACATGCACACTAGGTCCGGCTATCGAGGTCTCGTGAAGCAGGCCCAAGCTATTCTTTCTTGGAGGAGTAATCACCGGACGCTGCCTTACGATGGCGTTTCTCAAGCGCCCATACTCGGTCTGTTGATGAATTGGACAAGAGATGCCCCTTGCAGGCTTCAGATGGTCCGCGAAAGCGATCATCTCGTCTGCGCCAATGCGCTCAACGACAAGAGTTCGAAAGTGGCCCCAAGAAACTCACGAGGCATCTCGTTTCTATCTATGCTCAGGAACCTATCACTGGATCGCAGGCGGTCATGGCATCCAGTACCTGGTGATCTGTTGATCGTCTTTTAATTAATTCATTCAATCTGGCCGTATACGACGTATCAAGGCATAGAATGCCGGTCGTGTGGAGGAGGCGATTGTTCAGCTGGATAACAGCCCACCTGTTGGCAAAGCTTACTGCTTCTGAATTGCGGACGTCCGCAGATGTTCTTCTGGAAAGTAGGGTCTCGGCTCCATTGCCACTGTCACTACGTGTAAACACGTAATAACCTGACGAAGATAAAGTTTGTTCAAGCCTAGAAATGCTAATACATTTCGTTTGAAAACCAGAACCAATGGCGATGAGTTTTCTTATCTTTCCCTGCCAAAACCTGGGCCACGTTCCACATCAAGTTCAACACTCAACGAGTAAGAAGACGAACGGTGTTACTCTTGAACTTCACAATTCACGAACACACGTGGGACGTTACCTTTGGGTGGACGGCAATGGGCGAATGCTGTGGTAGGTGGTGATTTCCTATTCAGCAAGCGGGCGTTTATCGATGAACTCTTATCGATCAAAGGGGTTTGGTTCGGCTCATTTAGCACCTGGACAATCGGTGGATTAGTCATTTGTTTCGGTGGTTTTGAACTGGTTCTGAGCCAGATGTCATTATCCCACTGGCGTTTCCTCCATGCATGTTTGCTGAGAAGGCACTCTTCTTTGGTCAAGGAAGCCACGAGACCACATCAACTGGCATTCTTCGCGGGAAGGCATCTGCGAACGAGCTCAGCTTTCCTTTGTTCTCATTCGCTGCTGTGGTTTGCCCCTGTCTGGGGCTATCTTCCATACAAGCTCCGTTTGCTACGCGCACGCGTATCATTGGGATGAGATGCCGATCCCCAAGCCAGCTGTTTTCATTTACCTGAAAGGTGGGTGCGATGATGTCACTTCAAGCCGCTTTCCTTCCTTGGGCTAAGGCATGAAAGCCCAAAAACGAGGCTTCATTTCCTATGATATCTGGACACTCGGTTGCGAAAAGACGACAGAAAACTTTCTACTTTACCTTGGGTTTTCTTGTCTAGCTCTGAAGAACTCAACGACCAAGTTTACACAGCCGCTGATTAGATTTGTTCTGCTCATCATTTGCATCAGCTGGTCTTTCCGAAAACATGCCTCGAGGTGACATTCGTCTTCTATTCCTGGATCTTGTGACTGCGTTTCCCCGGAATCGAACATCGCACTTCTCCCTGGAATCTAAGGCACATGCGTTTGCGGACACAGGGTTATGGGCATCTTCGCCTTGTGTTGTGGTGAACATCAAATGATAGAGCTGACTGGGGAGTCGTGACATCGAGAGAAGGGGTCTTTTGGATTCGTGGAGAGCTGAATACATAACAGCACCATGGAGCCAATTAATAACTACCAGCTGTATGAACAAATTACTGGGGTGTAAAGTTGACAATGTGAATGTGAGTCATTGCTAATGTGAGATGAATTGTGAAGGGCTCTAACCCCGGCAATTGGTAGATTAATGGTCAGCAAAGCTTATCCTCGGATTGTAGAAGGCATTGGCATTGGTAGGTTTTCGATTGCGAACGGACTTCAAGGAGGATCAGAATAGCCTAGGAACAATATGGTCTCTCGCCTCGTGCTGGTTAGGTTGGAGAATGTCGCGTTGCCGTGGTCAAGAAGCCACGCATGGCGTGAGCTGAGGTGCCACAATGATGATCGAGATGTCTTCCTTCATTGAATCCACGAAGGCTTTATCTTTACTCTTACTCCTCTGGGGATAGTAACGTTCAGCAGGAAAGTTGTACAGATACGCGCCGGCCCAGAGCCGGGAAGAAGCTCCTTCTATTACACGAGGGAAAGGTGTGTCTACGGTGACTATTGCACTATCACTGGAGGCTAATACACGCCGAGCGCTGGCTGCGTGTATCAACGAGAATGGTATCTTGTCGAACACATGTAAGGATGTGCAATGGGGACTGAATGAGGCACAGGGACGTAAATGGGATTGCGGAATTGGATTACCCTTAGGTCGATTGATGTTGGGTCATTTGAGCTCGGTTTTCGGCTCGAATCAAATAGAAGAGTCATATGTGGTCCGGATTGTTGTTGGGAGAATGGGCGGAGACAGCGAAAAAGATGGGACCATTGACCGGAAGGACAGGACCGGAGTTTGTATATTTGCAAATCAATACATATTATATTTGCGTCTATACCCATTTTTCACATCTTAACTGTTGTTCCTTCACCGCGCTCAGTTTCTAACGACCACACACGTCCAGATTGAATATGCCCTCTATCCTTAATCTCAAGTTCAAAGTGAGTCAGATGTGCGACATTGAGGAGTTAGTCGGAATTAAGCCTGGCGTAGGGAAACAAGTCCTTTGTCGCCTTCAGTAATCTTAGCGACTCTGAGGCACTGACCAAGACCTGGAAGGTCTGTCACGTATTTAAAAACGTTATCCATGAGGTTTTCATTAAGCCCTTGACAGGTATGCACCAAGGTCGCAAGCTTCCTCGAGCAAGGTCAGCGCCTCGAGAACTTGAGCTGGAGGTTATGGCACCTTCATAATCTCATGGTCGACACGGACAACGCTCGATCGAAACGCGAATTCAAGAAGCTTTCCAAGATTATGGGTGACAGACTCGATAAGGAGAAGGGAAGGTACGCAGTTTGTACTCAATACGAAAGTTCACGGCTTTAACCCTCAACCCTATCCGTCGCGTAGGAGTATTGAGGAGCTGGAGGCTCCTGACTACAAACCCAACCACTCAGCGGATATCATACGCCAACGAGCCGCTGAGAAGGAGCGCAGCCGTGAAGCTAGCATCAATGCTGCGCCAGGGACTATCAAACGCATGAACTTCACGTTCAGTGTTGATACCCCAAGTCCTCCCTCAAATGCACCCGTCCAAAAGCCCGACCTCAAGCCTTCTGCGGAATTCCTCAAGCGGCCAGCTCACGCTGCGCGTAGCACAAGCCGTCATGAAGATGACATGGTCGTTGTCCCTACCGATGATACGGAAGGCAACGACAAGGACCCACCGCAACAGACTTCGGGCACTTCGCACAGTCGAAAATCAAGTCTGACTACGCCTACCGCTCTCCATTTCCCATCTTTATTTTCTAATGATTTCGGTCCCGCTGCTCTATTATATCCCACTCCTACTGTCACAAACTCTATGAACTACGGCGAGGGTCTCAGCTTCTCCTCCTCTCCCGATAAATTTGGTATTGTTAGGCCCACCATCGAAATTCCTCTGGATGACATGCTAAGCGATGCCGACACTCCTGGAAACACTGCTGCCAATCTCTGGAATTTCCAATACCCCCAACAATCGTCCTCTACCGACTCACAGCCTCAGCCGAGTTCTTCCCGGTCATCTTCGGCCGACTTGGACATCCAGATGCGCCCTCCTGCAGCGACAATGGTTCGCAAGAATTCCCGCAAACGCAAGGCCGCCTCAATGTCGATGACCCCCATTCGTCCCCTTCTCGCGAGCGAGGACGAGGGCAGTATCAACAACGAAAGCGACGACGAAGGCAGCGACTACAACAACCCCAAGCTCAATCGTCGTAATTCGTCTCATGCCCCTTCTGCATCCACATCTGCCTCCATGTCTGCCTCTGCACCGATTGCTACTCGCAAACGAGGTGCGACGATCGCCGGTCCCTCTGCATCTCCATCTATCCCTCCTGCCACCATCCCTAAGGAGTATCCCCAAACCGTCGCTCCATCAAAGGTGAACAATCTCTACGACACTCGGTCCACTACACCCGTCGGACGTCCGGCCCTCACCCTCCGAACGCAGCCTACCCCGGCTACCCGCTCCTCAGGTCCTGGTGCCACCGCCACCAACTTGGGTAACAGTGGCCTCCGTTCACTCAATGGGACGAACTCAGCTCCCGGCGGAGTCAAGGCTGAATGCTCTAACTGTGGCGCAACCCATACGCCTCTCTGGCGCCGCGGCTTGAATGACGAGCTCAACTGCAATGCCTGTGGCCTTTATTGCAAATTGGTGAGTTTACTTGCGCATGTTCATGTCTGACTTCATGCTTATCATTTCCTCAGCATAAACGCCCTCGTCCTAAGAGCATGCGTAACAGCCATGGCGAACGTGCACAAGCCCCTCCCCGCCAGGAGACCGTCGACGTCATGGGTTTGTCATCCCCAGTAACTAAACCTCCGCCAAGATGCTCATCACCTGTCAACCGGACAGCGCAATGTTACAACTGCCACACGACTGCGACGCCCCTCTGGCGGAAGGACGACGAAGGTAAAACGGTTTGTAATGCGTAAGTTTTTCCCTACCTTCCCTCCTTTCTCCGAGCCTAATGAAGGCTTAGATGCGGGCTCTACTATAAGCTGCACGGCTCCGCCCGTCCGATTTCCATGAAGTCGGATGTCATACGCAAACGATCTCGTCATGACACTCGTCGTGGCAACCCCGATACACCTTCAGCGAGCCCGGGCGCGAGCAGGAGAACCTCTCCTGCTCCGGATGCCTCCCCGACCCTCGCTCCTGATTCCTCCACCGCTCAGATCAACTACGACTACACGGAGGATATCGAGTTCCGTAACTCGCAGTCTGAGCTGCTTGGTGCTCTGGGTCAGGACCTCGCCTCCTCCAACATGTTCTTCCCTGGACCATACAACCCGGACTATCTTTCGCAAATCTATCCCATGTCCACAGATCCCCTCCCCTTCCCACCATCAGAATCGACAGAACACGCTGAAAACGATGTTATCAGTCCACGCTCCAACAAGCGCCGCCGCATGAGCACGGACTCCGCTTCTGAGCCACCTTCGTCCTCAACGTCGGGCTCCTATTCGTCATTCAACGACGGATATCTCACGTCTGCTTCATCAGCGACAACCCACTCTCAGAGGTCATCAATGGAGTTCCCTTTCAGCAGCTTCCTCTCGTCTCCAGACTCGGGCAACGGCAACAGTGGCAACAACTACAACCACAATAACTCGAATGGTTCGCCAAATAACGGATCTGGACCGGCACTTCGTGGATCGGGAAACACATTCTGGCATCCGCCCATGATGCCTCAAGTCGAGAATTCCCCGCAGTTGTTCCACCCTCCCATGCTTCCTCCTGCAGACGAATCACCGATGGACTTCCTCCAAGCGCCCATCCACCATGACGACGATATGCTCTTCTCCGCGTTTTTCCATCCGCCCATGGCCATGCCTGAGGACAACAACGGCAACAATAACAATAGCCACTCCTCAAATGCCATTCATCCACCTATGGTCATTGACTACGCACAACACAATGACAACTACGATTCGAGCATGAGGGTGTACTAAGGAGTACGCGGAGTAGTCGGGGGGTCGGGCCGTTGAGCAGTCCCAAGTCTATGTCGAGAGGAATCTCTCAGTTCATCTGGGCCGGCTGGACCCACTGGGGTGGAGAATCTGCGCTCAAACCCACGGTTTCATGAACGAACGTTTTCTGATTTTGCTTTCGATTTTCCGGGTTGGCTGTGCTCGCCAATCTTGTGTTTCCCATTCCCTCTCAGCTTCTCAGCATTCATCTAGAAACCCCCATCGCTTTCGTTCCTCCTTTTCGCATCGACATTTCAACACGTGTTCCTCGCAGATAACCCACATTCACATTCATCTTCTGATTCAACTCACATGCCGTCGTTGTTGCTTTCATCAGCATTGCATACTCACTCTATCCATTCCCTGTTCGATACTCGGACTTTATCTTGCCACCATTTACTTGCATGCGTATCATACAAAACCCATAAGTCTGATTCAACATACTTCTATCTTGTTCAGTACTTTGTACAGTCCCTAGATTGGGCCTATTCTAGTAGATACATCTTAAACCACACGCGAAGGGCTAGCGCGAATTCAGCCCCACAATAATAATGTTATCTGTTGTTTTTATTCCCTCAACCTTGCTTGCTTGCCAAAGAATTCGAAAAACGGTCGAAAGTGGGTTGTGAAAATCCCGCAATGCACCAAGCCAGGCGCTGTGCAGCGTTTGATGGACGCCCACCATGACTTGGCATACAATGGACCCTGTGGTCAATGATCACCGTGTAACCGCGTTGTTGACGCTTCTCGTTCCCAAGCTTCAACCAAAACCACTGTATTAACACGCTCAACTCCCCGTATTCTGAGCCTCTTCTGAACCTACCTAAATGCCTGTGGACAAATCAGCTGTGAATGTCAATGTTACTGTTGACGACTTCGACTCGGTCCTCTCTTACGCCAAACAGTCAGACTGGCAAACGCCTGACCCATCAAGTGCCGATTTCAAGGATGGGGATGCCTCGCCATGGTGGATGGGAACGTACCACCAGACCAACGTTGCGGGCGCGTCGGTCTCCTTCAACTTCACTGGTGAGCTCAGCCTGCTACCCACTTGAGTCGAACACCCTCTGACATTTGGTAAAGGTCCTGAAATTTACATCTATGGACATTCTTCTGGTCAAAATGGCGCATATAGCGTCACCATCGACTCTAAAACAGAGACTAAGAAGGCGTCGTCCGATGGAAACGCGTCGACGTCCGTCCTTCTCTACGGGAATGACGCACTTTCATATGGCTTCCACCAGTTGACTTTGACCAACCTCGGCAATGGCGGGGACGCTGGCCCATCGTTGCTGTTTGATTATATACATGCGCCTGTACAGCTCGCGCCAGCAGGGTGAGTCGACTTGCTTTCTGTAAGGACTTGAAGTTGAGAAATTATGTCCAGAGCTACAGTTCAAAATGTCACTTACGAAGAAGACAACCCAGCCTTGAAGTACAGCGGCACTTGGGACTCAAACAAGTCTGGTAATTTCAGCGGTGGTGGTACCTCTTACACGCACGAAGATAAAGCATCCGTGACACTAACCTTCAACGGTGAGTGCTGCCAAAAGAATCCTACTAAATTGTTACTCACAATCCACAGGTTCTGCTGTCTACGTCTTTGGTGACAAAAAGAACGATCACGGAAACTATAGCGTCGTTCTAGACAACCGCCCTGCAGAAATCTATTGGGGCATATCAGGTTGCGGCGGCGAATATGGCTTGACATGCGAGCAGCAAAAACCCACACTCGAGTACTTTGCCTCGAATCTGGATGAGTCCGCTCACAAGCTCACCATCGCTAACATTGGTGGTGTGCATAACTCTTTCTTTGGTACGTGCATTCAACGCATTGGCCTTCACATTCACCTGACCCCCTACCAATAGACTTGGATAGCATTGTTGTTACGGTACCTTCAAAGTATGCTCCTGTGGTGCCGAACCCAGACACCTCAGCTCCAACACCCACGTCGCCGAATGGGGGCTCGTCGACATCGACATCACCCGCTACCAGCACAACTTCCAACGCTGCACAGGTTCCAACTTCTTTGAATACGCCAGTGTTTTTCCTTTTCGGACTTGTCTGGCTATTGCGCGCAGCTCAGTTTCTCTGAAGGCTGAAGAACTTTTGCGACCTTTGTCAGACTACATCTGGATACCCGTTGTATTATGATACCAACTCTTTAATTCGAGTTCCATTCATGACTCAGGTCTTGCACTCCAGGTCGAGATCGCCCAAACTAATCGTGTTGGTGACTTCATCAACGCGAACTACTACACAGGATGGCTGCATGAGTTACATAGGTAGTAGTCGCATTTTGTGACACTGCGAAGATCCTGGAAAGAAAGTAACCCCTCAAGCCCATCGTCTCATGCATGCACCATCTCCTCTACATTCTTCTAACCCAAGAACACCTTCTTGATTCCACCAAAGACTTTCTTGAAGAAGTTGCCGACCTTGCTACGTGCCACAAGCTCAGCCGCTTCGTCGAAATCACGACTCCACATCAAGTCTTCCTCGCGGGCGAAGAGGTTCTCGCCATCTTCATCTGAGCGTGCCCAGTAGCTGAACTCGATACCCTCATCTCGTGCATCCAATTCTTCTGAACGCTCGAAGAGTTCGTCGCTAAGTGGCCCATCACGAATGAAGAGTTCGCCGCCGTCTTCAAATGACCTTGTTGTATATTCGAGCAGGTCGGCATCGATGAGGTCGCGCTCGAGCATCACGTCTGATTCATCGACGGAGCGAGAGAGGAATTCGGAGATTGTTTCCTGGGCGCGCGCTTGGACGCTGTTTTCGCCGCCATTGAGGGGAGCAGCGTATGCAATGGAGGCACCGCTGAGGGCGACGGCTACAGTGAAAGTGGCAACAGATGTGAACTTCATGATTATGGTAAGTTGGTGTTGGTGTTGGTAGTGAGTTTGTTGACTTTGTGTGAGATGATGCGTTCTACGCTTGGGTGTTCTTCCAGACCAGCTGAAAGTTGAGGGGCATTTCCATGCGAAAAGCAGGATATTTATACGATGGTGGACATGGGCGCCCGACGCGACGTGCCGGCTGTGCCACACGCACATCCCTTGATTGCGAAGGAAACAGTTTCGTGCACATCAAGCTTTTAGCCGATGAGCTAATTGCCGACGCCTTTTGCACACAACGAAACATGCGCACCTATTGAATTGAGTGGAACTGGACATTATTTCATTGCGTACAGAACGCATATATATGCCGAGAGAATCACATACTGGAATAAGATACTCAGAAATCAGATTGGTACTGCTCTTCATGTCGATCGGTCTGGGCGGAGCAGGGACGTGAAAGGCGATTATTCACATCAAACCGGCATGCTGTGCTCTCCGATGGTCCCATGCCATTGGTCCATTCGTTGCTAACGTATCAACTCTCCCTAAATTCAGAGCAACTCCTTGCAAGACCCTGCCGAGACGAATTGACGGCGGAGGCCAACCCAACCAGAAAGAACAAGGGGTTGCATTGGGTGCACTGCCTGTGGACCTATAAACTCGACATTTTAGACTGTGTGGGTACGACGACTGTATTTATGTCATTGGCGTCGCAGTGGTCACAAACTCCTGGTCTATATTGCTTAGCTAGATATTTATAGACAGCTATATTGGTGACACTTTCAGAGTTTCGCGCTGAGCTTTCGTTCGACCAACTGTCGCCCACGCAACATCATGGGTCGAATAGATTCCTGAGGGAGAAATCGAGTATAAGCATCGATCAGAGGGATAGGAAGGCAAGGGAGATGTTCTTACCTCATATGCAGGCGTTACCTCCACCTGATTGAGAGGCTCCGTCTGAGCCCGTTCCCAAAGGGCATTGTACACTCTCCCATCATAGACCCCCAAAGCGCTGGAATATCCTTTCAGTCTTTCGGCTAGTCTCGCATTGATTTATGGGCACTCACCTGTCCAACTCCCAGTCTGTGAACCCGAACGCATCAGTCAGGCCTATCGCGTGTGGAAGCAGTTCTTGGCACAGTGAATCAATAGCAGCTCTCAGGGACCTTGCGTGGGTATGTCCGTCGCCTGGTTTTCCTCCAGCAGGGCCTAGAAGACCAAATGTAAGGATATCGACGAGACCACCTTCGACCGACGTTAACAAGTACTACGAAGCAAATCTGTGAGGTCACATTCTTCTGAATTTCTGAGGGTTACTCACCAGGGTATACAACTTCGTCAAGACATCTCGTTCTTTGGCTTGCAGGCCATTGTCCAGATCTTCGATGATTTCGCCAACTCTAGCGCCAACGAATGCTTCGCTTACGGCTTTGGCGACCCTCTGGTTCACACCGGCGTCCGGACTGCTCAAGTTCTGAGCGTAATCTCGGACTGCCAAAGCTGCTCGCCATTCCAGCAGGAGGATAGATATCTTAGGATCTTTCCAGGCCTCCGGACTAAGTTTGATTGGCTGCGGTGTGCCTATCAGGAGACGAAGGTACTGCGAGGAAGGGGAGAGCGAAGGTGCAGAGCTGCTGGCAAGCGCCTTTAGTGATTTGAGAGCAGCCCGCACAACCTGCTGATCGAGAACGAAATTGTCGCCTTCATATCTGGACTGGGATTAGAGACGACGCCGATATGAATGGGCACCAACTACTCACGTCACACTCGGTAGGTAGTCTGCATACAGTCTTCCTAGACCGGCGAAGGCACTGTATCCATGGCCACCCATGGACCTTCGAGCAACCTCCAAGTCTTGAACGCCCATAGTAGTACAGAGAACCTTCAGACCACTAGTTGTGGCATGTAATTCGCCGAGAAGAGAGGTGTCGCCAGTCGCAAGGCGTTCAGCCATGGTATTGAAGGAGTTCATCTTGAAAGCATCAGCCCCAACGTTTGCAATATCGGACATAAACTCACCAATGCTCGGCCCAATTGAATAAAGACATAGGCATGAGACAGGATAGGGAGAATGCGGATGTACACAGAGGGATATGTGATCGCCTGCTTCTCTATACCAGAGGGTTCTCGTTCTCCCTGCCGCCGAACCGTGGCATATCGTATTGAGACGGTAGCGGCTGTCTACGAGTTAAGGCAAGTACCCATGATGCTTATTTTGCAATCTACCTTTCGCCATAAGCCATCCAGCGCCTCGGACCATACTGCAGTCGTTCCATGGATTAGCACCCTTTTAGATAGGAGAAGACGCCTACTTTGAACGAATGTATAGCATCTATCAAGAATTTGTTCAGCACAAGATCTTTGAATTAAGTGGGTGACCTACACCACCATAGCTCAACTTGGCATGAGGAGGCTTGACGTATTTGCCTTCATCCGTAACCTGAGCAAACTTGGAGAGCATATTCTCCTTAGGGATCCGAACATGATTAAAACGGGCGAAGCCGTTATCTGTAGGTGAGAAGCCCGCAAGTGCTTTTGGCCCTAAGGAAGCCAGAGTTACATGCCATTCCCTCACACTTCAAAGATTTGGATATACCAATGTCACCGATAGTAAGGCCAGGGAGAACCCTGTGCGTCTCTAGAGTGAAGCCCGTCAGTCCCGATTCAACAACGGATGCGATGAAAGACCAACCTAGATCTCTGAGTTGCACGAGGAACAAGTGTGGTCCAACATCCTTTCCCCCAGGTAAGATGAGTTTTGCTTGCACAACGCCATGGGTTGAGGTCTTCCCCAAGGAGCCAATCCACCACTTGGTACTGGTGAGCGTTGGAGAGTGTATTTCAAACTCTTGACTCTCTGGGATGTATGTGGCTGTAGTTTCCAGTGACGCGACGTTGGTGCCATGGCCAAGCTCGGTCTGCAGGTAGCATCCGAGGATACCTCGACTCTGGATCAGCGGACCATACTTCTTAAGAAGGCTTGGGCCCGCTTGGAGGAAGAAGACCGGTTGGAAGGCTGTTAAACATATGATAAATTGAGCAACCAAGTCCCTTCCGAGTTGAAGTACTGGACCCACCGATGGCGTGGAGGTTGATGGGCAGGTTCTCGTCGAGAGTATGAATGGCAGCATTGGTTTCCTCATTTGACCAGCCTAGTTCTTGTTCTATCTCGTAGATACGGTTCGTCATAGCGAGCCCCCGATTATAACGCTCGGTCCGGGTCATGAAATCCCTAGAGGCATCCAACACTGAGTGGCTTGTCGAGCATTCGAATTGGAAGAGTATACCTTTCAGTTTTGTCGAAGGCTTTATCTTTAGAAAGGGTGTTGACAATCTTCTGGTGGTTCTCCCACTCCTCGTGCCCATCTGCATTGAAGTCCTGAGCTTCCTCACATTCCCATGATGTAGTCAGTGAATCGAGCTTACGGTGCAGAAAGTCCCTGATGGGTCTAATGTCAAAGGAGGTCTTTTCTCTTGCATTCTTCATATCTACAGCATTCTGTTCAGCAGCATCGTGAATACCAGCGGGAGCCATTTAGGTTACAGACAAGGAAGTTGAATACTGCAACCGACGCTGCATGCAGCATCAAAGCGCCCTCTGCAAGTTCAATCAGGTTCCGGTAAATCCGGCTACCATGGGTCCGTGATCACAATCAATGCTGACGGTCCCGATTAGGAAACCCTAACCCGAGTTATATCTGTAACAAATGGGGAATAATTTTGCGATTCCTTTGCGTCGACGTTGGTTGAATCCTCTGTAACTACAGGCTCTGACTCGACCATTGTTATTGTCCTTGACTTACAGCATATAGTCAAAAACTTTGACGAATTCTCAAAATGGCAGATACCGACGTCCAGATGGCCTCAGCCGAAACTTCATTCGACGATGCTAAAGCTGCAGCTCCTGCAGCAAAAGAAAACGGTGCCAATGGCAGCACTGCATCGACCGGCGACAAGGAGGCTCTTACCAGGGCAAAAAGGCAATGTATGTGACTTTCTTTCCCAGCTGAATGGTCAGGGACTAAACAATCTCTTCGATTAGTCGAATTTTATTTCGCAGACACCAATCTGCCATACGATAAGTGAGTCTATATACGCCATACATTCTCAATGAGAGCAACTCTCTAATTTATGTCTTTTTCTTCTCCAGATTCATGTGGACTCTGCATACAAAAGACCCGGAGCACTGGGTTCCGATCGACACAATTTCTTCTTTCAAGCGCATGAAGGAGTTCAAGGCCAATGGCCTTCCTTGGCTCATTGAAGCCCTCAAGACGAGCGAAGACCTCGAAGTGGATGAGAGTGGTACCAAGGTCAGGCGAAAGACCGAAGTAAAAGAGCCGAAGGGCCAGATGGAGCGGAGCGTCTATGCAGTTTGTCGTCCATTTCTCCCGCTGTTCTCTATCTCATCATATATACACACCAGAAAGGCTTCCCAGATGAAGACGACACCCTACAACGGCGGCTGGAAGGCTTTTTCGACAAGTATGGTGCAACGACTCAAGTGCGTATGAGGCGAGACGACAAGAAGACCTTCAAGGTAGGTATCAGATATATGTAGACCTATCGCACTGTTACAACGTAATCTCTGCCAGGGCTCCGTCTTCACAGAATTTTCGGACCACAAGTCTGTTAATGCCTTCCTGAATGCTGATCCCAAACCTTCATTCGAGGGCAAAGAGCTTCTCGTTATGAGCAAGTAAGTCGTAACCCAGCTTCTCACATTTCTATACCCACATATCATGTCATCCTAGGGAAGGATATTGCGAAATGAAAATCAAAGAGAAAGGCCTGGTGGGCAGGGCCGCAGTGCTCAAGAAGGAGACTCTGGACCGAGGTCATGGTTTCAACGCCTTCCGCGAAATGCAGAAGAAACCTTCCTCCGCCAATGGCCAAAAGGTTAACAAGGAGATTTACCTCGACTTCATGGGAACCAACATCCGTGTTCATGAGGTAGATGGTGTTGGAAAACTCAAGGAAGACGAAGTTCCTCTCGTCAGGGGAGCCACATTGAAGTTCGAAGGTTGCGGAGGAAACGTTACATGGAGTGAGATCAAGGTGAGGAACAAACCTGGCATACATGTGCACTTTTCTAATCTTGGTGCAGGATCCTATCAAGGAGAAATTTGAAAAGCCGGTCTTCATCAAGTATGCTCGCGGCGCCAACGACGGACTCGTGGGCTTCCACCATGCCCTGTCAGAAGAGCAAATCGAGACTGTTAGGGATATTATAAAAACCATCAATGGCAACGCTATAACTTGGACCATTCCCGAAGGTTTGTCCTGATTATATGCGTCCCAAAAGAAATATTACTGATGATTTGACAGAATCGGAGGAGCGAGCATTCCAGCTGGAACGGGCTCAAATTGCAGCTAAGTCAGTCTGGGAAGCCGCATCCGGCGCATCCTCTTCAGGAGGTCGTGGTGACCGTGGTGGACGCGGACGTGGACGGGGTCGCGGCGGTGGATTCGGCAGAGGTCGAGGTGGAGGCCGTGGCGTCAACAGGAGCTCGGGCGCAAAAGGAGACCGACCATCCAAGGACAGCACAACCAACGGTGCCAGCAAGGAAGCGAAGGAGTCGGACGCGGCACAAACAGGTGACAAGAGGAGGAGAGCTGTGGAACCCGATGGTGGTCCAGATGTTGGCGTTAGGGGAAATAATGCCCCGCCAGTGCTCCAGTCAGCGAAAAAGGCAAAGACGGATGGTGACTCATAAATTCTGAACGTTTATGACCCTTCGAATCCTTGTGCAAAAGCTTTCATTGTGTACCATGTGTAATTATTCTGGCGTGTTGAAATCATAACTGGACGCACTCATGCATTTCATTAATTGCTGTGTTCATGTCTTGTCCACGTTCTCTGATCATCACTCCTACTCTGGGCTACTGTAGGTGAAGTGAAATCCAAAGACACCTCGTGGATCTAATTCACGGAACTTGACCGTTATCTTCTGTGAAAATTCTCGTTCTCGTAGCACAACCCGCAGCTGGGCGTCCCGTAACTCCAAACCACACGGCAATGCTGACATGAGGTGGACAGCAAAAGTTGCACACCACTTTGCCTCATGACAGTGTATATATGATAACATGTTCAAGCCACGAAGGCCATTATCTTGCAGGCGCCCTCCAATCGTGCTGAATCCTTCTCTTAGACGCTCGTATTAATAATGATATCGCTCTTGCCGATGTCCAGCATCAACGACCTGCTACAGATGCTACTTCCCAGCTTGTCTCCTGATTTCCAGAAACAGCATGTCAGTGCTTTACTGCTTCTTTGCCCGAGTCTTGTCGATATGTACTGAAGTGCTGTTACTTAGGAGACCTATATCGAGGAAGGCGAGAAGGTTGCGAGCGAACGTCAGATGGAGCGCCAGTTCGTCCTTTGCGAGGTATGGACTCTCCGCAGTTTAGCGTACTTCGCTACTGACCTATACTCGATCTTATAGCTGCAACGCATAAACAAGACTATCCTAGAGTTGATTAAACCCAGAGAGTCTAAAGATGGGGAACATGTTGAGGTTCGCTTAACATTGTTCTGCTAAACCAGGCCGTCTAAGACGTATCGATGATATAGGATGGAATCCCCGAAGCGGTAGCATCCATTACCGGGATGCACGAAAGATCTGAGCAGTACACCAAGTTGATCAAAATTCGTCAAAGCCTGAAGGCACAGGTAAGTTGCCACCTCTTCGCTTCAGTACTAGGCTTCCGTTTGACGGAGAATCATGCTCTTTGTAGCTCGAGAATCTTGATGCGCAACTTATTGCCGTTCCTCAGAAATTCGGAACGGCTGCTTGCGAGAAATATACTGGCTATGCTGGTATACAGGACTGGGCAAAGGTGAGCTTTCAGCTTCTTAAAAACTCTGCTTGACCGAACCAAACTCACTCCCCCCTTACAGAAAAAATTAGAGAAGTACAGCCATTTCTGTGACTCTATTTCCGCTGCTTCCGTATTCGGCGCGGGTATCACATATACGACATTATTCAAGTGAGTTTCAGTCTGCCTACTAGCAGATATAACGTTTAGCCGCTCAACTACCACAATCATAGCGCTCCATCTGCCACTGTCAGTCTAATGGCATGGTCTTTCTGCCTTTTCGTTGTCGCCTTCATAATCAGCATATGCGTCCGAACAACACTAATGTGGGCACACCGCCTTCCTCTCCTGAAGAAATCTTTCGCGTCGACGTTCTACTGGGACACCGTCATCTCGATAGCGCTTGCACTAGCTTTCACCGCCGGAGCGGCGGCTATATGCATTCTTAACATCACTGTCCTAAAACTTGCGACGATCGGCACCGTACCACAGCCAGGGAATGATTCCAGCCAATGCGACTGTAGCAAATGGGACCCGGTCCCGCGCACCTCGTTGCTCCCTAGTGTCACTATTGCCATCATTACTCTAGGAGGTGCCCTGATAACTGGTGTTATACTGATGCTTTTAAGCTGGTGGGCGACCGGATTTAGACGCACAAGCCGTCGCAACAAGGCACGAGTATCGACGTCGAATCCTTCCGATTTCTTTGTTTGATTTGCTATGGTACCTATCATTCCCTCAGCCACGTTTGGGCCACACAGTAACCTATATGTACAACCTATTATTATACCCTACGCCTCCCTATGATCGCACTCTATGGATATATTTAATACAGGCTAAAATAAAACCACCGCAAAACCACCGTCCATGACAAGGTCACTGATGCGCAGCAGGTCCAAGTGCTGAAAATAGAAGTTGGCTGTGGTTTGGAAGATACAGAATTGTTCAAAACTCCTATAAGATGCTCAACAACTCATTGAAGGTTTACTTGAGAGGCGACTTCTGAGCGATTCCTCCTTGAGGACTCGAACTGAGGGGGTTCTAGCTATAATGACGACAAAAGTCAAAAATAGACCGGCAAGTGGCGTGGTAACACCCCTGTCTACGCAGCATCGATCGTTGAGACTCACCAATCCTCTAAAAGGGAGACTCTGGTGTCAACACGACGTTTACAACCTTCCTCACCGTCCTCAAGCCAATCTCGCAACAAAGAGCTTCAAAGCGTCGCTGACTACTAAATCAGGGCTTGGCTGGAGCTCGGCAAGATGGCTAGTTTCTCCATACGGCTATTCCATGTTGTAGTGTGGCTTGGCATCACAGCGCAGGCGCTTGCACAAGTTACCGTCTACTACCAACAGGGCCAAACGCCTTTGAGCGCTGAAGGAAGCACTGCTACAGCGACTGGAGCTGCTGCAAATTACACCGGTGCAGCTGCTTACAACCCAACGGTTCTCAATGCACCGCCAGTTCCGAGCCCATTCAACCCCCAGTTTGCCCTCCAGGTGCAGGCTGGAGGCGCGCCAGCTGGTGCCTCGATTCCCCAGGAGGGATCTTTCCTTGGTTTCTCGATAGAAATGTCTGTGGTTAATCAAGTTTGTGAGTATATCCACTAAACTAGCCTTTGTCTTGGGTCTTAACGGCGTTTGATTTAAGTGGGCACAAATGCGTAAGCCCAGCCAACTCCATTCCAACGGTTGTTCTGGAAATTGACATTGGTCTAGATCTGTGCTTCAGGTGCCTTTCCTTAACCTGATGGCAAACCTTCAGCAGCGAGTTGGTCAGGTCAAGATACGTGTGGGAGGTAACACCCAGGAGACTGCCGTACTAGTCGACAGCACACCCGATGGCAAGATCCTTGAGAAGGATGTCAATGGCGCCTCTAATCCTGTGGGTTTGCAGCTCTTTCTGTTCAGACGAAGCGCTTACTGGCTCCAAATATCAGACACAAACCCCTCCGTTGGTGTTTACCCCTGAGCTGTTGTATATGCTACGCAACATCTCATCCCTTGTCGATGTTCGCTGGTATTTGGGCAAGTCCTCTGAGCGTCCTCCGTAATTCATGCTGATAGAACCTAGGTGTCCCTTTCAACGATACCTCAAACTTCCGCCTTGGTATTGCTGAACAAGGGCAAGCCATATTAGGGGACTATCTCATTGGCCTGCAAGCAGGTAATGAACCAGATCTCTACGCTAGGCATGGACACCGACCAACTGTAGGTGTTTATTCGGCGCGCATTGCCAGTACCATTTCTAATCTCCACTCAGACATATGGCCCATATGACTACTTTGGCGAATTTGGCAGCCTAATCCAAGCCATGGGCAATGATGCCAATATTCCAAACCGTGACTTGCTCATCGGCCCGAATATTGCAACTGGAGACTGGAAGCCCGAAGATGTATGGAATACTGGGTTTATTGATGCATACGATGCCAACCTCGCATATGCTTCAGTTGAAAAGTTTGGCTCCTTCCTCCCAGGGAACATACCGTGATCTCATAACCTTGACAGCTATCCGGCAGACAATTGTTTCGCACAATTCGGCGTCGGTAGCCCCGTGGATCCTCAAACAGAGTTCCCTAACTATCTCAACCACAATGCCGGCAAGAACATCATCAACAAGTACCTCAACTCCACTGCATACTTGCAAACAAAGAACAAGAAATTGCTGATGTTTGAGACCAACACTGCTTCTTGCGGTGGTTTCCCCGGAATTTCAGATTCTTTCGGTGCTGCGCTTTGGGGTATAGACTACACGCTGCAGATGGCATATTCCAACTTCTCGGGTGCATTAATGCACGTTGGTGGTCAAAGTGTGTATTACAACGTAAGAGCTTCTCATTATCGTGACAACCTTCACGTTCCTTAATCTCCTATTTTCCAGCCATTCACACCACCACCGACAAACCAGTCTTCATTCCACCAATGGACGATTGGCCCAATTTACTACTCCGCACTCATCGTGGCAGAAACCCTTGGTCCCACCAACGGCTCGCAAGTCCTCGACCTCAACGCAAACAACGGGGATATCAACACTCCCGCATATGTCATCTATGAGAATGGAAATCCTGTTCGAGTCGCCATCGTCAATTTCGTCACAGATACTACCGGTGCAAACAACTTGAACGTTGGCATCCAATTATCGAGTGGAACGCCAAGCCAGGTCAAAGTCAAGTAAGCTTTCACTCAGCCGTTTCGGAAGGCCTCAGGTGCTGACACCCCATCAAGGTACCTCCTAGCTTCCTCCACCGCTCAGAAATACAACTTCACATGGGCCGGCCAAACTTTCGGCGACATTTTCTCCTCAGACGGCCGCCCGGTTGGTGAAGAAAACATCACCACCATCGCTTGTGACACCGCCAACGGCGTGTGCAACATCCCAGTCCCAGCACCAAGCTACGCTCTCGTCTTCCTAACCGATGACAGCCTCAGCGAATCTGAAGGTGGCGGAGGAACGACAACCACGTTCGCCACGACCTTCATCACCAAGACACGCAACACAGCTACCGTTGATCCAGCAGTTTTGGCAACTTCGAATGGGCATTCGGGGATGGGTGTACATGGTCTCTTGGGGAGCACAAGTGCTGGGAGTATCAGTGCTGCTGAAAGTGCCCATAGGAGAGAACTTATCGCAAGTGGTATCGTGGTGTCGTTTGCAACAGCTGCATTGATGATAGCATATCGAGTCTTCTAAACGAAATGGAGAGACTATATTGCATTCCATTTCGCATTCATGGTTCAGGACTTTCTTCAAAAAGTAGCATTTCATAACTTATTCAAGCGCATAATCACTTTTCGTCACTCGCTTTCTTTGTTTTGCATGGACACCTGGGATTCTTTGTAGTATTCAGCGATATGATACATTTTGACATTCAACTCTTTCGCTCGACATGCATCTCCCGAACAAACTCTAGCACAATATCGATACAAGATACAAACATTTAAGCACCATTGGGAGCTGCCTTTGCTGCTTCGACCGTGGCTCTCCTGTCTGCGACAGCCTGATTAGAGAGAGGTTAGTCAAATCTTTGGCTAGAGGAAAAGAAACCAACGCATACTTTATTGAGTTTGTCCAGCATGGTAACAGTCCTTTCCCAGTCCACACATGCATCGGTGATACTGACACCCCACCTGAGCCCTTGGGGTCCTTCGTCGGGTACATCCTGCCTTCCTTCATTAATATGGGACTCGACCATCACACCAGTAATGTGTCGCTCTCCAGCAGCGAGCTGGGCGCAAATGTCATCGATGACCTTCGGCTGGTTGTTGTGATTCTTTTGCGAGTTACCATCTGGATAACCAAGTTATAACACGCCCTGTCCCAAACTAAACCATGAGACACTTACGACTGCAGTCAATCATTATACTGGCCCATTCCCTCTTCTTCTTAATTGTCTCTGCCGCTGCTTTTACGTGCTCGCTTGAGTAGTTGGGTCCCTTGGTGCCTCCACGGAGGATAACATGAACGTCCTTGTTTCCGCGCGTCTTGACGATAGCAGCGAGGCCTTGTTCGGTGACACCCATGAAGGCATGAGGATTTGAGGCCGAGCCCATAGCATCAATAGCTACGCTGACACTGCAAGCGGAAAGTCAGCATCGAGGCAAATATGTTACATACATGGCCTCTATACATACCTACCATCCGTCCCGTTCTTGAACCCGACGGGGAAAGAGATACCGGAAGCAAGTTCTCGGTGAAGTTGAGACTCGGTTGTTCGTGCTCCGATAGCTCCCCAGGAAATGACTGTGTCCGAATGATGTATTAAGCGTCGGCCGAAGGAGCACCACGAAAAAAAAAATCCTTACGATCTGCGAGGTACTGGGGCGAGATAGTATCCAGGAGTTCAATGCCAACGGGCACACCGAGATCGGTCAGGTCACAGAGGAGCTGGCGAGCGATGCGGAGGCCTTTGTTAATCTTGAAGGAGCCATCAATGTCTGGATCATTGATCAGACCTTTCCATCCGACTGTTGTACGAGGCTTTTCGCTAGCAGGTAGGTCGTACTTTGTTAGTCTTGATACATGTGTTACAGCAGCAACATGACTCACAAATAAGAGCGCATAATGATATGGAGGTTTGGCCAGTCGGCAAGTTTGGCTTTGAGCAGCTTGGCATACTCGATTGCCTGCTCTGTTGAGTGAATAGAGCAAGGGCCGACAATGACGAGGACACGGTCGTCTAGGCCAGCAACTATCCTTGCAGCAATGTAGCGTGCGGAGGCAATAGTTTTCTGCGAATTGAAAGATGACACGGTTTCGTGCCGAAGTAGAGCCGGCTGGACCAGAGGGTCATACTGGTTGCATGAGTCATTCAGTATGAAGGTTGAAGGTGCAGCGTGAAGAGGTGCTTACTCCAATGACACGTCGATCTGAGATGTACTGCTCAACCTTTTCTGCGTCTTCGAAGTCCGGGAAAGGGGAGACGGTGTACATTTCTTCGTCGGGGACGGCTATAAGTTATTTGTGGATGAAAGGGAACTGAAGATTAGCTATGAGAAGCAAGAACAGAGAAGGGATGGGACGTACGAAAGCGGAATGCATTTGAGCCCTTTTTTATGGATGCTGGTAGTTGCGATGCCATGGAGTCTTTTTTCTTAATTGGCTTCTAGACCACGTTCGTAGGGCTGATGATTCGAGTCATTAATGGGTAAATCCGAACAAGACCCAAGCGAACAAGCAATTTTATCCGAGCCACGGGTTTCGTAAATTCAAGCCTTAGTGCTATACTTACCAAATGACAAGATTCCTGTACAGACAGCTTGAACGCACAAATTCTGATAGACGAGTCAAGGAGAAGTTGCGACTTTCCAAATCGGGCGCGATATGATTGATCGTGTAGTAAGTCACATGACCTTCATTGCCCAATACCGTTGCCGCTTTTGGCAATCCTTGAAAATGGCCACCGCTATTAACCTCAAACCCACCGCTGGCTTTTGTATCAAATCATCGTTGCAACAGCCTGCTGTGTTTACGGCTGCGCCACAGCCCCCTTCAAAGGGTCAGAATGTACTTGAACCTTCAAAACCAGACCGGGTACCTCTCCCGATTGGGTTGAAAGTCTTCATTAATATTGCTTGGGATGCAAATGTCCCACCTCCGCCGCCTGGGAGTGAAGATGTCATTCAAAGAGCCATGCAAGGCGAAGATGTGGATGAGAATAACCCAGAAGGCTGGTATGTACCCGTGATTGTATCGGAAGGGAGGCAGGACAAGGACAAAGGTATGCAACGACGCGCTCTCGATTGCCTTCCCGGTGCTGACTTGGTTTGCTATGCTAAGCTGGAAAACTGTCTCTTGTATTCGACTGTATATACCACAACTCCATCAAGATACGTACTTTGACAGATCCTGAGTTCAAACTGTTCATCATCGGTATGTCCGCAAACCCCCATTTCATTATTCGTGAACTCATATCATCCCCCCACAGAACTCGCATTACAACGAATCGAAGCGCAATCAGGTCTGGTTCTGTCACGACAGGTCGGGACGCCCAACATCGCGTCAAAAGGCAAATTGACCCCGCGAACCGTAAACATTCCAACTGCTCTACTATCTTCTGATCCAATACCCGCCGACGCCGCCACGAGTCCTGTACTCCTTGGAGAGAAGAAGGCACCTGTCAAGAATAAGAGCCCTCTTATCGAAGAAGTCGCTGCGGATATTACATCTCCACCAAGCCAAAGTAAGACTGACAAGCCGAAGGGAATACTGAAGAAAACCGGTTCCTCGGCCTCAGCGCCGAGTAAGCCAAATGGTGCAGCAGGAACGAAGTCAAAGCCAACTTGGAGGTGGTCAAAGCAGGATGCCGAAATACAGATAACAGTGAATGTCCCCAGCCTTGTAAATGTCCTTTGTCAACCTCTTCTAAGCTTCGATACTGACTACAGCTACCAGACCCGTACTCTCATCGAGCAATCAAGTCTTGACATCGAAGATCGAAGATTTATCCTCCAGATCCCCGACTATCCCATTCTTGACGTCGACCTATCAATATCCGATGCCGAAATCGTAGCGAAAGCTTCAAGCAAGGTTTCAGTAATGCTCAGCTCGGCCGAGGATGGTGGGGACAATCAGAATGCAGAACCGAACAATACATTGACGCTGAAGAGGCAGAGAGCTCTCGACGTGGATGGGGCAAAAGCGGAATGGAGAGTAGATGAGGGGGTTTTGATCATCACAGCATGAGGCGGAGCGTAGTAAGTAGAGGGATGGGAAGTAATATATCGTTAAAGGTCATAAAATAATACATTGGGTCATAAATAGAACGAAAATCGTCTTCAAGTCTAATCATCACGCTCAAGCTCCTGCCTTGCCTAGTAGAGCATATCCAGACCCTTGCGGGCCATGCACCTATTCAGCGTCTTTAGCATCATTGTCGACAACTATCAGCGCAATCGTGAACACACCTTTCCATAACATCTCATACAGATAGGGTCCCCATCATGATCTCTCAACCGACTCGAGTCAAGAAGAGTACTGCACTCCACACAGCGCAAACAGCCTTTATGGAACGTCTTACCCACTGCCTTGACCTGCACCCAAATGCATCAATATCCGCCAATATCCAATTGAAAGCAATCTAACACAAACCTGTTCGGCAAAATACACACTCTTGTTACACCTGGGACACGTCGGGTTACTTGATGCCATCCAGCGCCTGGGAGAACCCGCCGTTCCTGTAAGCTGAACACCAACACCGCCATTCAGAGCAGCCCCATAACGTGTCCCCGTCGCGGTCTGCATAAGAGGCTTGATCGAGGGCGCCTCGGGGGTACCATTGACGTCCGAAGTTCCGTTGATACCATTCACAGGGAGGCTAGCATTGGATTTATGACTGGGTCTCCCTGCTGAAGAGGAGAAGGAGTACGATGGTCCGTTACTTCTCGTGGGGCTGAGAGCACCGGTTCGAGGCAGCATCCCGTACCCAGGTCGACCTGAGTTGGATGGTGTTGAAATAGGGGTGGCTTTCGTTGAAGGGGTGGAAGGTAGATCTGCAAGCTGCTCGCCTTCTTCTTCGTGAACCATGGACGATGCGTCTGCGGGCAGCTCTCTGTCTTCCGATTGTGGCTCTTCCTGTGGTGGTAATGAGCCGAAGGAGGATGTAGGGAAGGAGGTGTTGGTCGGGCTGAGGGATCGGTTCACTTTGAGCTTGGGTAGCGTTGTATCAGTGGATAATTGACGTGCTGGGGAAGCAACGCGAGGTGGAGAGGAGGAATTATCGGGAGTATGAGGTCTGTAGGGATGATTCGCGGTGCGTAGATCGCGGGTGCCAAAGAGCTTTACATGGCACGGTTTGCTGCACAGATATAAGAATCAATTATGAATAAAGAGCTTGTGGTGGCGCACCAGTATGGCTAAGGCAGGAACGTCAGCGTAGGGTATGAGATGTGAGTTACGCCATTGACGCACCATTTCGTCATGCTCTAACAAGGTGTACGAATCCAATCGTCTCTTGCAGTTCATACAAGCAAGACATGGCTGTAGAATATCCTATTAGAAGGTTGCCATATTCCTGGAATCGATGTAGCCAACCTTATGGAAGAGCTCGAGCAGATGTCAGTACAATGACTTCTATCGAAGATTCGAATGATCTGCACACCTTTCTTCCCGGACCCATAACCTTGGTAAATGAGATTCAATCAATCTTCTATATCTTGGCTTGTAATTGACACTCACCTGCTCTGCTGCATAGACAGCTTTCGAGCATTTTGGACATATCTGAGTACCTCCAAAGGGATGCATGGTTGTAGTAATTCAATCGCAAGCTGACTCTGCGCCGTTAGTCTGCTGCAGCCGTTGTCTCCACCAGCATCATTTGCACAGCAATGCATTTGATTGGTCGCCAAGGGCATCAAACATTTGTCAGCAAATTGGCGGAGTATGAAAAGTTAACAGATGTGGTAAAAAATTTGGATAGCTCTGGTTTCTGTCCTTCTCCATCCAATCGGACGATAATCCAGTACCACCACCACCGAATTTCTTTCATTTCTATCGTTTAAAAAATGTCCGACGACGAGGCCCACAATCAGGTCTTTGAGCAGGTCTGTATTTCATATCTTATCGCCTCGATCACAATTTCCAAGAGCTTCTAATCTCATCGCGAAATCATAGGCGTCCGCCGGCGCGTCCTTGACGTTCCCTATGCAATGCTCGGCCCTCCGCAAGAACGGTCACGTTGTCATCAAAGGTCAATAGAGCTGAATCTATCGGTCCATCGAGTTACTTATGATCTTGCGATCAAATAGGCCGTCCATGCAAGATCGTCGACATGTCCACCTCCAAGACTGGAAAGCACGGTCACGCCAAGGTCCATCTTGTCGCTATTGATGTATGTATCCATTCAGCGAAGTTTTTTCCGTGATTTCTGACACATATATCCCCAGATCTTCACTGGCAAGAAGCTTGTGAGTGACAGGTGCTAGAATGCCCTCAAACAAACAACCATTTCTGATATACCGACTATAGGAAGATATCTCTCCCTCTACCCACAACATGGATGTCCCCAACGTCCAACGTAACGAATACCAACTCGTTAGTGGCCAAACAATAGATCATCTCCGCGAAACCGATATTTACATGGTCGCTTAACAGGTTAACATTGACGAAGGTTTCCTTAACCTCATGACCCAGGACGGTGCCGCTAAGGATGATGTTAAGGTTCCCGAGGGTGATCTTGGCAAGCAGATCCAGGAGGGCTTTGACGAAGGCAAGGACCTCTTGGTCACTATTGTTTCCGCTATGAACGAGGAGCAGGTACGTCCCTCCGACCTTTGGCGACTTAGGTCCGGTCTGAACTTCTATTTCTGCAGGCTATCTCCTTCAAGGAGGCTCCCAAGGGCAGTTCCTAAACTGTTCCTCCTCGGACACTGAGCACTGGTTTGTGTGTGTGGTTCTAGTTATCAGCACCTTAGTCCCTCCCTTATCCCGCTATTTGAGTCACCACCCTAGTAACATTAGTACGGTTCACTGATTGTTTTTTATATCACGATATCATTCTTGGGACGCCTCGACCTGCACGACACTTTTCAGCTTTCATTAGTCGCTTTTTCCATACTGTATTCCATCAACCAATGTAAGAAAAGGAAACTGAAAAAAGAATTTCTTGGATCGATCGTCGAGTTAAGGATCTTAGCGACATCAATAAAGATCTAGCAGCATTTGGTCGAGGTATCGATGATCGAGCACCACCAATATAATCTCTGCCAGATACTGTCAATCGTCGTTTTTAGACGCTTGATGTTTGGCCACTACACTCCAGTGCAACTCGGTATCTTCTGCTTTCTCTACGGCTCAGACGACGTTGTAATTGTGAATTTCCACATGATTTGTATCACCATTCTGTCAGAGAATCTCTTACGTGAAGTTTGCCGACGACTTCTACCTCGCTTCGTCTTCGCATGGGCATAAATACTGGGTCACAGACTACTCAATGACGCGATTCGTCCTCACACGGTCTCCACTTTGTTTACTTCTGCTCTATAGCGGCTAAAAAGGGTCTAAGATGGGTTTCAGAGCGTTAGCTTTGGTTGCTTGGGTCTTCACGGCATGTGTACACGCGAAGCTTGTCGATTTGAGTACGGCTGCAGATGAAGGCAAGGCTATCCTGCAGAAGACAAGTTTTGAGTGAGTGTAGAACGGCTTTCGTTGATGTGAGCCAGTACTTATGACTGAATCGTCTTCAAGTTACGTACGCGAAGTCTCCTATGCAATGAACTCTCGACCTAATGACGACGTGTTATGGTTTACTAGATCGTTGTTGGAGGTGGAATATCAGGCTTGACCGTTGCGCGTCGTCTCTCAGAAGACCCTTCCAAGTCTGTTCTGGTTCTCGAAGCTGGCAGATCCGGTGTCAATGAGTGAGCCCTTCAGCATTTCCGGCCAATCGTGTTTGCTCATGAGCATCCCTCAGCCCTCTCGTTACTGTCCCCGGGAACTCGTTCAAGTTCATTGCCACTGACATTGACTGGCTTGACTCTGTAAGTGAAGACCGTTTCTCTCAGGGGGCTTAAGCTAATGATCTACCATGAAATAGACAGTACCACAAGTTCATGCTGCTAACAAGACTATCAATATCTCCTCCGGCAAGGTACGGCTTGCAATATCCACCGTCTCGCGGCTAGCTGTATGCTAACTGTCACCCACCCAGGTCCTCGGTGGAGGAAGCGCAATCAATGGCATGGTTTGGACGCGTGGGCACAAGTCCGAATTCGATGCCATCGAGAAGCTTGGCTCAAAAGGATGGAACTGGAACACCTTCTATGGTGCCATGCGAAAGGTAATTGCAGCCGTTTATATCAAACAAAAACCTCCTAAATGGCAAGCCATTTAGGCGGAAACCCTGAACGTTCCCTCTCCCAGCTTGGTGCAAGAATTCGGGTACACCGTCAACCCTCAATCAGTGGGTTTCAGCGGACCTGTAAATGTGTCTTTTCCCAATATCAACTTCATGTTTGTACTCATGTTCTGCGTCGAGCAAGCTTGATTGCTGACTATGTTAAAGCCAACATCAGCTCCTGATCAACGCCTCTGTTGAGCTTGGCCACAATTTCAACAAGGATGCTTATAGCGGCGACAACGCAGGTGTCTACTATACTCTCACCTCCACGGACAACGCAGTTCGTGAGACTTCTGAGTTTGCGTACAGTAAGCTACCACTGCATTGGACCAGTATTTATTTTGACACGTTCTCTCCACTTTAGTCGACCCCGTACTATCCCGCCCGAACCTTGTTGTCTTCGGCCATGCCCTAGCAACCAAAGTCAACACTACCGCTGGCTTTTCAACATCTTCTCTCGTCACCGCCTCGGGCGTGCAAGTCAACTTCCCGGATAACTCCGCCCAATTCGCGAAGAGCAAGAAGGGAGGGGACGTCATCCTATCCGCTGGCTTCCTTCGCACACCCCAGCTCCTCGAGCTGTCAGGAATCGGAGAGAAAAAGAGGCTCGGAGGCATTGGAATTAAAAGCGTTGTAGATTTGCCCGGTGTTGGTGAAGGATATGAAGACCAGTAAGTAGAAGAGTCCTTCTCAAGTGAGGCCCCGCTAACTTGTTTAACAGTACGTTGTCAATTCTGACGTACAAGCTTAGACCGCCTTACCTATCCTTTGACGCTTTGAGCTACAATGCCACACTTGCTGCTGAGGTTCGCGTTCCCAGATTCCCTTCCTTTCATCTCCCAAGACTGATACCCGCATCAGCAAGAAGAACTATACAAACAACGGCAAGGATGGCAGACATTCGCAAATTGTGTTCTCAATTTCGCACCCGCCGACAAGATCCTCACCCCAGCCGAGCTTCAAGAAGCGCGTAAGATTCTCAGCAAGAAGCCACCCTCTATCTCGCAAGAGCAATTCGATATCATCCGCAACGGTGTCTTCAACGGTGTCCCTCAGGCCGAGTTCCAACTCGTGAGTTGTCGCCCAAAATCCAAACGATGTTTGAGCTTAGAAAAGGTTTCGTGACCAAGTTCAATTCATTTTCGGCAGGAAACAACAAGGAGCCGAATACCAGCTACGTTTCTATCTCCGTCGTCCATCTACACCCTCTTTCGCGCGGCAATATTGTGAGTTCATTGTCCCCCCGTTCAGTGGCTTTTGAGTTTTTCTCACTTGCGTCTAGCACATCAACTCTTCCTCTATAATTGACCACCCAATCGCCGATGCGAATGCATTCGAGTCGGATTGGGACCGTTGGTTCCTCGCTAAAGTAGCTGCCTACGCACGGAAGTTGTTCCAGACGAAGGCATATTCGCAAATTATCGCAGAAGAGGTGTTCCCAGGACGTGAGTTTTTGGCTTCCACAGTATCGTTTTGATGTGGAACATTAGGCCTGATTCGTCCTTCCGATAGCCAACGTCACAACTCAAGGCCAATGGGAAGATGTGGGTCCATCGAACGACTAGAATGCCTAAGGTGTACTAACGAAAGTCCTAGTTCGTCTCCGAAAACCTCTACTTTAACTATCATGGAGTCGGAACCGCGGGACTTCTTCCCCGCGACAAAAACGGCGTCGTCGACTCGCGACTGAAAGTCTATGGGTAAGTCGAGCGAGATCTATATTGGAAACATGTCCCAATGGTTAATCAGGACCTCAAATATTCGCGTCGTGGATGCATCCGTTTTACCTGTCCTTGTATCGGCACATACCCAAGTTCGTATTCTATTGGATCATCAGCCTTTGCTGAAATTGACCTCTTCACGTATTCCAGCCTCTAGCCTATGCAATTGGCGAACGTGCGGCAGAAATTATCCGTTCGGCGTAGGACACTAGCGTCATGATATCCACAAAACCGAATGAGCGAGCTTGCTATATACGTTGACGGCTACCATAACCGATTCCCTTGACCTTCCTACCCAAAAGTCCCAATGAATGAGTGAAAGTGTATTCTGTAAATCGAATTGAATAAGGAAACATGAAGAATTGGTATGAAGTTCATGATGACGACGATACGACGATGTTGATGAATAAAAATAGTATGTAGTAAGAAGTTGAAATAGGTGTGCATCTCGTTGTCGTAACCCGATTCGCATGTCTACAGGTTCCGGGCGCCAGCACGGCGGTAATGACGCGCCGAGCCTAACCAAGAGACACAGAAGTTCACTGTTCAATCCAACCCCTAAAGGTGCCGAGAACTCAAAGCCGCCGAGCGCTTATTCCTTCCTCCCCTTCCCCTCCCCAAATCTCCTGCAGAACCAGGTAATCCCTGAGGCTTGAATCCCACGTGTGTGCCCTTTTGTTGCAAATAGACTTGAACGTTCGAGTGGCAACGGTACACGCAACTCGGATGACGCAATTGAATTGATGCAACGCCTAGAGTAGCTTGTGCCCGTTGAGATGCACATGGGCATGCACCGAGCTTATCATCTTAGAGACGGATAGGCTAACGCAGTTCATAGTGCAGCTCTGCCTGGATTACAACGTGGGCGGAATGCAATGTGGCTCTTCATTCCATCGAAATGAATCGTTCGTCGTTCGAGGGGGTGGCAAGCTTTAATGCGAAGCCAGGAATGTATTGTCGGACCTGGGATAGGGATAGGTACGACTCGAGCAGCGAAACCCGCGGCTTCTCCCAGTTCAGTACCTCGGAAGAACGCGACTGAATTCGAGTCTTTCGAGATTAACCTGACAAGCCCGCTATTGACGGTGCTGCGTCAGACTAGGTCGGGTAGGTCAACAGCCGGTAGGGAGTGGGGTACGGAGGGTGTATAAGGTGGAATGGGTGGAGGAGGGTCTGTGAGAATGCTGATCCAAGCTGAGCTTCAGCGTCTCTTGCAAAGGGGAACTTTGGTCCAATGGCATGGCCCGGTATCCGATGAGCTAGGACATGATATAATGACCATTTTCTCTTGGGCGAAAGTTAAGGAACGCCCGTCGAGCATGGCCAAGTCAAAGATTCTAGATCACTCGAGTGAATAATTTGGATTTGGGTGGGTTCGAGGTACATGCAAGATAGGATGGCATGGGTGAAGCGAGGTGAGGTGAGGTGACGAGCGCGAAAGAAGGTTATCAAGCATAGAAATCTTCAATATCATTCAAATGTGGACTTGTCGACTGAGAATTAGCACCACCACCTGAACCTCCACTACCACCACTAGCATTGCTCGTTGCGGTCGTCATGCTAATGGATCTCGGATAGTGATCGGCGCCGCTGGAGAAGGGCGGGCTTGGTGCCGAGGTAGGTGTGGGTATCGCAGGGAGCGGGCGGACGGGTCTTCGTTGTTGCCGAGGTTGCTGGGGCGAATGTTCGGGAGGAGATGGAAGTTGGGTTTGGGTGTGGTGGGTGGATATGGGCGGCGGGTCGTCTGGCGTTGGGGGAAGGGCATGGGGTACGTGCGTTCCGTTGTGGTTGCTCAAGACGAAGTTGGGGTGTCCCGATGGTGGTGAGGTGGATGAGGTTGGTGAAATGCTGTTGCTCAACTCTCTTGCTTGTGCAGGACGGAGCGGTGGTGAACGGAGTCCATTTGATAGAGAATGTGAGCTATCGGGTGTTTGTGGTGGTGGCACCTGTGTCTTTAGGGATAGATTAGGTTATGGGGAATCAGGGATGCCAAAATATAACATACCCTGTTATCTACTGTGTGAGAACGATTTCGCCTCCGCGTTTGAGACTGTACTTGTGCAGTTCCAGCATTTGAATGGTCACTTGTCGTTGACTCGATGTCCGAGGACTGGTAATCTGGCGATAGAGGGGAATTCCGTCCCCGCCTGGCAGCCCGTCTTCGAGAACCCGGGCGTTCAACGATGAATGCCAGCGAGCCTTTGGTATCGCCCCGTTCTCTGCACATAGACGAGAGAGTATCATCGTTAAGAGAGTGTCCCCAGGCGTCTGAACCAATCTCCGTTTCGTAGATCAGCGATTGTGCTTGTTCTGCTGGGTCCAGTATGCCGAGCTGTGAGAGTGTCGGTTAAGCCGGTACAGAGCAAAGTCAGTCTGACTGACCTTGTTGCATATCCTTGCACGAATCGTAGGGCCGTCGTTCAAGAAATCCGTGACATCCACTGGGGTGTACCTCTCTGCGTCTACTGTTACAACGACAAGGATCCTGTCCCTCTTCGAAGTTGATGCTCCTGGCGGTGAAATAGGGCTTATCACCGGGTTTCTTGACTGCTGAGAACGATGGCCATAGCTATGAGACGAATACAATCCTGGCGTTCGGCTGTGGTGGTTATAGTGCAGGTCTTGCCGTGAAGTCTCCATTGTGGAAGAAAATAGAGTTGAAAGTCGGATTATCTGCATATGAAGATGTTCATTTGGGGATAATTTCCTCTGATGGAAGTCTTTTTGGTTAAGAAGTGGTCAACCATGTGCAATTTACTGAAAGAATATTAGAGAAATTCTAAAGATTCAGGTGCAATAATTGTTATTCTACAGGTACTTTCTGGCAAAATAATCACAAGAGAATTGCGGAACGGATAGGGGAACAAGGGGGGTACATAATTATTCCCACGAGTTTATTTTCATTTACTGTGAAATTAGAAAATAAATGATTAAATATCTTATTTCTCCTGCCACCATCCTTCCACCATGTCCCACTTCAAGTCGCAAGTTCGTTCGAACAAGCAACAAGACCCTTTTGAAAGCTTCAAATACCGCAGCCAAGCGCACCAATTGCAAGAAATCTACCCGACTCTTACATCCGACGGTAAGTGTCATTCAAACGACACCAATATTGCAGCACCTTACCCGAAAAAAAGATGTCCAATCGCTTTTGAACGAGACCGGAGGCGAATTGG